>JABEEO010000809.1:0-10098 GCA_013364945.1 Fusarium tupiense | reverse complement strand
CAAGTCATGAATCTTCAGGCTACGAATCTTCAAACTATGAATCTTCAAGCTATATGAAGATTCAAGCCACTTTGTATGAATATTCAGGCTACGTACTTCAGGCTACGAATCTTCAGGCTACGAATCTTCAAGCTATATGAAGATTCAAGCCACTTTGTATGAATATTCAGGCTACGTATCTTCAGGCTACGAATCTTCAGGCTACGAATCTTCAAACTATGAATCTTCAAGCTATGAATATTCAGGCTACATGAAGACTCAAGCCACTTTGCACGAATCTTCAGACCACGAATCTTTAGGCTATATAAAGATTCGAGCTACTATATACGAACCTTCTTCGCTGCAAATCATCTCCATCCCAATTTACCTTCCATCTCTCTCTTATATAGTTCATTTACAAATTGTTGAGCCAGTCCCACAAACCCAGAATTAGACCTTACCAAAAGCTTCAAGGTCGAGTGACAATAGGATCAAGATCCGAAGCACAAGTATGTACTGTACGAATAGTTTGTGCTAAGGTATGTCCTCGGCCGTACAGGATGGACATTTTTGCGCCCCCGTGTAAACACGATTCTAGTCCAGGGTAATGGTAGATCCCTGGTTCTGAAACCTATGCCTTGCATGCTTGGGGTTTATTTTTGGACTCAGTGCAAAATTAACATACTGTAAGTTGACCTCAAACAGTACATGCCAAAGTAGACACCCAGCGGAGGTTGGAAGTACCTGAGTGAAAGCCTAAAGTCTGCACCCCTGATAGAAACCAAGACACAAACCCCTGTTAGCGTTACAGCGACTCCCAAAGCCGACCCCCATCCCAATCGCTTTCGTTGAGGTCTAAGGGTGCTGGTTTCAGATTCCCATGTAACCCCGCCCCGCCTTCTATGGCTCGGCATTCAATTCATGAAGACCTTACTTCAACAAAAAAGATGACAGGTCCGACCTAGTCGAGGTACATAAAGAATTGTCTTACCTTCCGGAGAGTTTTCTTTTTTTTTTTTTTTTTTCCCCAGCTGTTTAGGATGGAAGTTTAAGATCAATTGGCAGAGATAGTTCCGGCCCCAGGCCGATACGAGAAGAGCATATTGAAGGCTGCACCACTGGTGATTGTGCAAAATGAGCACCCCTGCCTAGGCCGTAGGTTGAGAACATGATGATGTGTGTGGAGTTACATTCCAACAGGGATACGAATCCGCAATTAGACCCCTTGACACCTTACATGAGGTGCTCATTCCAGAGCTAAAGCCTTGGTTAACTAGTCAACTACAGCGAACAAAATCTGTCGCGACAAATGATTGTGTGTGCTGTCTTTAGTCAGTGCAATTTCAGGCCTGGGAAAGCTCAGTCACGCTAGGACATTACCATGACGCACCCCTGCTTATTCGGAATTTCTTGGAGCCGCCTATCTTTAATAAAGGACGGTTTTGAATTGGCACCCCTGCTAACCACTATGTAAGGTTCGTTCTTGAATTCCGCACGACGCTGAAGCAAGTAGTGGTCCACAGATCAGTCCGAATCTAGCGCCCTTGGTTAGGCTCGGAGCGATGGGTGTCCGGGGGGTAATAAGAAGTCGTTGGGTCGGTAACGCCTTCTGACACAATATAACAGGGACGTTGAAGACACGATCGGTTTCGGATGAAGTATAGCTAGATATCAAGAAACATGCTAGTGTGGTTTGTGAAATTTAAGTTTGGGAGTTGTTGCTGCAGAAACGGTTGTTTGTACTTTACAATCGAATCATGCGCCATGCTTTGATCTAGAACATAATTTTAGGCATGAGAGTCTCGTATACATGCCTACTGTGGAACCTGGAGTGATATTGTGACGACACATACAATTTCTAGATGAGGGCTGGGTGTTGAGGAGATAAAATCGGTGAGGAACATTTCCTCGACAATAGAACCAACAATTGTTACGGATACAGAGTTCTGCCAAATCCAAGAAACGCTCGAAGCCTATCAGCCACGATAGCTAACATTCTTTCTGAAACCCAGCTGCATAGCCTTCAGGTGACTCCAGTCGTGGCCATCTAACCCAAGTGCCCAGGCCATGACGCTCTTCACACCACGAGTTTTGGCCATCATGGAGATCTTTCTGGAGATAAGCTCGGGAGTATCCCAGGACCAAAAGATACGTGTCTCGGCGTCCCAAAACCACTGTCCGCCCTCGATATCATCGGTACGGCCGCTCTCAAGAGCCCTGTGAAACGAGGCAGATATATCCGGCCCCTTACACTCACCGAAGGTCGATTGGCATCCAGCGCCGCAATGTTCGGTAGTTTTTCCGCTGTACAAAACATCAGCTATCTTTTCAAAAGATTGCGGGGCTATAACCCACCACCAACCAGTTTGACCGCAGCAGATGCCGGCACCACATTTAAACGGTGTACCGGCGCCGCAAGTGGCATTTGGTGAAAGAGTTAGGGTTTCGGGAGGAACCGCGAAGTTGGCTGCCTCGAACGTCATGGAGCCAGACTTTCCCGTATCACTACCGTCTTCCTGGCGCTCAAGAAGCTCAGTAGGGCACCCGATGGGTTGGTCGCAGACATATCCGCTCTTGGTGGTGAACCACTTGGCATAAAACGGAATACCAAAGACCAGCTTGGAAGCAGGAAAGCCGAGGGATATATATAGATCAATGGCACGAAAGGTGCCTAGAAGCGAGGTGTGGTGGGTAGTATAATGGTCTCGGCGGTTCATGAGATCGTATGTCATGACCTAATAGTGTCAGTAAATTTTCCTTTCGTTTGTTTCTTATGATATGCATTCTAGTTAGACCTACGTTGACGAAGTCGACGACACGGTTGATCTCAGGAACTTGATTCGAGGTGTATGCAATCATATCACGGCTGAGACCAGGGACCGCGATAGAAAGTTCTTTATCTCCGATGGCCTTTTTTACTTCTCCGAGGAGACGCGGGAAAGATTGGATCTCGTATTCCTTCTTCTCGCTTGGAATGGACTTGTAGTCGTCGCCGTTACCGCCAGGGTATTCCCAATCAATATCTACATGTGTCAGTGTGAACACAGGTTGACCGTATTTAACATACCAACACAATCGAAGCCCAAAGTGTCAACGGTGGAAGCAATGTTCTTGGCAAAGTTCTTGCGGGCATTATCGGACTTGGTAGCTTCGCTGAAGCCAGTAGTATCGCCCCAGCCACCGATGGCCATGCAAACTTGAACGTTATTGTCGAAGAGAGCTCGAACATCTTCGACCGGTTGGAAAGGCCTGTACTCTCCTTGAGGCTGAGACGCAAACAGCGACGAGTTAGCGAAGGACATCATGACATGCGTTACTCCAGCCGTGAGGGGCTTGGCAGGGAGTTCCCTGGTATGCCATCTACGAGAAGGTTGTCAGTAACAATCACGGCAGGTATGATAAGTACTAACTGATCGTAGTAGAGAATGAACCGCGAATCAGCTACTGTGGCAATGGCAACGGTAGCGAGGCTTAGGAAGATGGAAAAATACATGGCATTGGTAGCTTTGAGACGAAACGAGTGACTCAAGATTCGGTTTTCTTATGAGAGATGGCAGGATGCGCTCGATAAGCTGGGACGGGGATTTGCAGAGCTCAAGAACTGAGACGGAAGGGAGGAAGATGCAGTTGTTCTCTTATATTAGAACAGCAACTATATCGTATTACAGTACTGTGACTTTAGACTGTTTAATCAGCCGTTGTATGGCGGCACAAACGAATAAAATATACTTACTTCGCACCTACACTACCCAAGGTCCAGGTGCTATCTGTACCACTTTTGCGAGAACATAGTGTTACTTCAGGTTACGAAAACGTCCCCCTCTCCCCCACTTTCACAACATTGGCAAAACCTAACATCAAGTTGGGGCTCGGAATTGCTGTCGACTCCCTGCTTGTAGATTACGACTTGGTAATCCCTGACTAGCTGTCCCCCAACATCCTTGACAATTACTCTCGTGGTACGTGCTAAAGTGACCGAACACCAGGATCTGTTATCAGCCCCCCTGTCTTTCAAGACTCCAACTTCAAAAACGAAAATCAAACTCAGACAATGAATCCTTTTATTTCGCTAAAAATGTTATACTAAGTTACTGTAGTCTCGAGACGGATACACACGAATCTTTATGTCTAGAAGCTATACGTTCTATAGGTTTACCTCATACATTACAGTGCGTGTGTTTGATCCCTTTGTGTAAACTGATGGATTCATGTTGTTCTGTCGAAATTCTGCCGCCTGAAGGTGGCGCCATTTTGGTGCGTAATCTTAAGCATCCCTGCTGGCACGTAATACTCACAGCACTTGTTCAATAATTGACTCTTGTATGAAGTCGAACACGTAAATGCTAGCCCAAGCAATTTAAAGGCACGTTAAACTTCCTTACAACAGTGCTAGAACTTCCCTATGAGAAAAATGTATCTGAAAGAAGGTGGGAATCCCCGCTTCGTGGTACCAAATGAAACCATTAGAACCTCTTTTTATAGCTTGGAGCCGATTTTGACACTTCATCACCCTAGCAAGATTGTAGTCGAGTTATTGCAATTACGAACATCAAACAAACTAAGATGGACAGAGGACAGAATACAGTATTGTAAAAGAGAACGGGTTGCTGTACAAGCAGGCCAGCTGCGAGCAACTATTTAGTAATCAGAGTGCGCATACGTGGTGTCAGTGCATTGATCTAGCACTGCACCTATGTTTGCCGAGTGTCGATGAAGCTCTCTGTACTTTGTAGTCTTGAGCTTTCCAATTTGAGCCTGAAGGTAATGGCACCCGTCCATAGCCTCACTTCTTTCTTTCTCCAACTTCGCCACAACTATGTTCAGCCTTGCTGTTTCTCCGTTTTTTCTCTCTAATTGCCAATTCAGTTCACAGATGTTGTCCTCACCAACAACCAGCCTCTGCTCCAGATAACGATTTTGGGCTTTGAGTGTAGAAATCCCACTGTAAGCTGTGACTATTGCTTGTTTGCATGTCCTGAGGTGGTTTTCCTTCTCTTCCAATGCCAGCTTCTGCTCTTCGATCTTGTTGCGGTTCCGATTAACCATCAAGTCATTCAGCTGTCTCATCGATCTCTCCTCCTTTATTTCTTGTTGTCGTTCTCCAATTTCATCAAGACACTGCTGGAGAGAAAGATCGCCAAGCTGCTTCTGGAATTTTTCTTCTTCAAGTTGTGAATATAACTGCGATTTCTCTGCCGATATACTGGTGATCTGTTTTACTAGTAGCTTGTAGTCATTTTGCTGACGATTCAATTCTCGACGAAGTCTGCGGTTGTCTCGTGATGCTTGATCGGTTCGTCGTTGCAACAGCTTCTGACTCTTCTCAAGCGAATCGTGTTTGCGAAGTATGTCATTAAATCTGTTCTTGAGGAGTTTGTATGCGTTCGAAACGCAAGCTGCGTGAGTTTCGCTTCGGTATGCCATACCAGTAGACGACAGCGAACTATGAGAAAGCGTCTGCGGCTCGTTAGTCTACATCGCAAGCAAAGAGTAGGGGATGATGCTTTACCTCAGCGGCCATATCGTACTACACTAGCTCCTCAGGTCTCTCTAATACCAGCATGACAACACAAGTCCTATAATGCTCCATCCCGCGAGCCATCTTGCCTAAATACACGAACGGCGTGATGTAAGGGTGCGGAAACCAGATACCCCTACCAAAAAGGTTCAAGAATAGACCTCGAGCCAGGGTAGTCTCTCAACTAACACTTCTTTAGGTTGGTAGATTACTAGCAGCATGTCTTTAAAAGCGCTTTCGAGCAGACTGGTCCATGTCTCATCGTCTCTCATGGGGTCATCTTGTCATTAACGAAGAAACTATGCAATGGTAGTCGTCCCATAGCATTCGGTATCACCAAGACATGACAGTGGTCTCAAGAGCCAGCTTGAACGCACAAACATGACCAAAAGTTTATTGTCGATCTAACTATCTAAAAAAACAAAAGAGAGCGAAAGAACTACCTTTGATAACCACCTTCCTCCCCGCTCAGATAACAAAGACAAACGAACCCACGGCCATGGAGCCCAAGAGCCAGATACAAGCCATATGGCGCGAAGATGTAGCCTCGGATATCATGGGACTAGTGGGTGATGAAATGGGTGTCCCTTCGAGTGAGATGTTTGATGGTAGAAGAGCCCTGGTATGGTTGACAGAGAGTGTGCGAGACGGCAAGGTTGGTGCGGGAAGCAGTGAGATTTCTTTTGTGAGAAATACTGCGGCGGTACTAGCTTCACACGTTGTCGTTGGTCCGCACAGATCTTTACCATACTTAAGAGTCTCAGTGACCAACGCTTCAGTGTTTTGAGTAGTTTGAGAGCTGCCGTCTGAAGCAAACTCGATCAAACCTGTGCCAACTAAGGTGCCAGCCTCAATGGTAAAATCGACTGCTTCCCTCTGAAAAACCCCTTCGTGCGCCGCCGTGAAGAACGGAAAGGTGAGAAGCATGGGAAGAAGGAACATGATGGTTTGTGGGTTTGGAAGAGCCTTGCAGCGGAAGCGATCTTAAATACATCACAGCTAGTGGAGGTAACGTTTTGAGATAGAAATCCAATTGGTTACATGAATCCGTTATTGTTCTGGCATCCTCTGACTTGTCTGCTTCTTCAACCGTCCCCGATACAAAACCAAACCCTGGTCTATTGTCAGATGTAACCTAACTAAGTATCGTTCGCGTGACCCTCCTTTTCGATGCCTTGACTATAGAAAGTCCCCAGTGTAGATAGTAAATTTATCATAGTAAGGGGTACTTTAGGATTAAAAGTAGCTAATAAATACTACAGTAGAGTAAAATGATGCACAGCTAAGCAAAGTTTGCCCAATACTGCGCTATAGTACAGTACTACAATACTGTACGCCGCCTTGATTTTCGTATGTTCCATAACAAGTCAGCTGCAAAAATATGAAACAGGCAACACGACAGGGGTCAAAACAGGCACCCATCGTAGCTCGAGACAGGTACCCTAGTATAGTCCGAAATATGTACCCCTAGCAGAAACCGAAATAGGCACCCCTGTTAGCCTAACGACGACTTCCGAAACCGACCCCCGGCCCTATAGCTTAGAGCAACGCAGGCTATAGGTTCCAAAAGAAGCGTGTGTGACTAAGAATCCACTCCTGAACCTCAAGTATGTAATCGTGCCGGTCACGCTGCATAAGAACTACTCAGGCAATCTGCGCATACGACCAAAACGCATCCTTACGAGATTGTTCAGAACTATTACGATAACTTAAATCGCTCTACTAGCCCACTAGGGGCAAGTTTTGTTGGAAAGAATGCGGAAAATCGAGCGCCTGTATGTGGTATTGTGTGCTTAGTGCCACATCGATCAGCTATAAACGGTTTTTATTGCTTCTCACGAAGTATTGCAGCAAGTTGAAGGGAAACAGATCGACTTATCAGGATTAGTGAGTTATATAAATAAAAGTGCATTGGAGTTCTACATAAGATGCATCGATAGCTACCAGAGCTATACATACAGACAAACTGGATTCACTTCTAGCATCGTACAACAGGGGCCCACTCTCTCTCGTACGCTAATTGTGATGTGAGATTTTTGTGATGTGGAGACCACTACCATGGGCAAAAGTCAAGTTCCACTAGGTCGACATCCTTTCCAAGAATAGGGGCGATAGCTTTAGATACCACCCGAGACGTCGAAGAGTCGGTGCATACTGTACGTGTCAGCCTTGTCCCGATACGACTTCAAAATTGACTCACAGGACACCAACATACGACCTCGATCTCCTCTTTTCTGGATCTCAGATCGAATGAGGTTTTCCGGCTCCATGGGGAAATAGTTCAAGGTGAGTCTGAGAAGTTTTTCTCCTTTCTTCACAGACACACCTGCTTCAGCGTCTTCGGTGAGGAAATGACCTCGAATGTATAGGTGGATTTCCTACCATGCTTTTAGCTTTCCAAGACATTGTAAGGGCCGCGGAGGTAGTGCTTACGTAAGCAATATTCCATGAAAGGATCTCATTGATCCATTCGTTTACCCAATACCTGTATTCTTATGATGGGTTAAAAAACATAAAAAAAGACTGACGTTGAGCCAAACCTTCAGCGTCCATTTCCCAAAACAAAACGTGTCGTAGGGTTTGTGTTCGCCACTCCCGGTATAGGTGAAGTTGCTCCTTCATGTAGGGTAGTTGTCCCGCTATACCAATACCTGTGGCGAAGAGCAAAACCGTTCCGTACTGTTCTGTTGCAATTGATCTTCCGTAGGGGCCTTCTACTAAGGCTGCATAATCTCTCATCGGAGCCGCCAGACGAAGCCGGCTCGTGAAACCGTGACGCGGCTGAACAACGAAAACTATGACCTGACATCCACCTTCGCCCAGATACTCCCAAGCAATTTGGAAGGGGTGTGATTGGAATGCAGCAAGCCGTGGAATGCTCAAGAACACAAACTGACCAGCGCGGTACTTGAGAGGACGGGGCATACTTACCTGAATTTCCACGCCGTGTCCAATCTGATGAATATTTGCAGTGCTGATAGAATCGGTAGAGATATTTGTGAGCAGCATCTCGAATAATCTGATCAATTTTACGGATGCAAAAGCCGTTATCGTCAAGATGAGATAGAGTCCGGGCGTCTCCAAGACACCGGCTGGTGTTAAATGAAACCAAAGGCTTGCAATCCCTGTCGCTGCGAGCGCGAGATGCAGAGTAGCTAGAAATTCATACTTCCATCGCCAGATGATCGGGATAGAGGTCAACGTAATGGCTGCTATTAAGCTTACAGCCTAAGGCTTGTCAGCATTAGTTGTGTGCTGGCTGTCTCCAAGTCTGGGGCCTGAGGGGTAAACCCAATGATTTACTAACAATTAGCCCAGCTTTATCCTGCCCTTTCATAATGTTGGCCGTGCCGTGGGTCCAGGACAAGATGGAATGTAGTGATGCCTCGATGATGAAAACGGTCCCGATGCATTTGTGGGTGAGAAGGTAACTTTCAACTCGGATCGAAAGGATATTTGCGAGTGGATTGACGCGTCCACTTATGCAAAGAGGAATGAGATTGATCGTTGCCGCCCTTCCGAGCCTACGTATGAAGTCAGACTGATCTGCCACGTTAATCGTAAGCAGGCATATGTTGGCATTGATGTAGAGGATGGCATTTAAGCCGCAGTATCTTGAAAGTTTGAGATCCCTTCCAAGCCACCGTGGAAGGAAAGAAAAATTGATTTGGCGGAGAAGGAAACGGCGAAGGTATTCAATAAACGAGCGTAATAATGGCTGGAAGATTGAAAAAAGTGCAAGAAGGATAATTGCACTTCCCATGCAAATGCCGTAGATGTCGGTTGGATCCATGTTGGCAATTCCTGCGGAAGTAGATGGCCACAGTAACAAATGATCGGAGAAGATCTTTAATAAGAGTTGATGAGGGTACGAAACCAGCACCCCCGCTCCCCTAGGTACACGTCAAGTGATGCCTTATTTATCACTGGAGTAGAGGGGTGCTGAAACCAGACACGCTTCATGAATGATATAAAAGGCGGATTCTTACTCGCCATCGGTAGGATCAATTTACAAAGAACACAACCAGGAAATACACCTAAACAAGAATGAAATCCCAAGCGAATCAGTACGAGGAGCCTGAAGATTTAACTTCCAGGGCTGCTCAAATCCCGCTACCGGCTGATTCCTGCTCATCCTATGATAGGATGGTCGTAGAATCGCACCAGGTGCCACTTCGGTGGAACTTTCTCGCTTCCCTTTCTAACTGGCTTCTTCTTGCCGGGTTCGTTGTGTTTCCTGGAACTTTTACGTCTATCAGCCGCAGTGGAGTTCTGAACCGCAATCAAGCTGGTCAAATCATACAGCGCGCCGTCCGTAATGTCCCTCTAGTGTACGTTGGAAGCTTTTCTTGCCTCATTGGCATTCTAGGCATCGCGTGGGCATGGTGGAATGTCAAGCATAATTGGTTTTGGCTCGTCTATCGTATCTTCCTGTCAGTATATTCCCGAGCCTCGATGAATAGTTACTAACATATCAGAGCCCTGGATTGCTTAATGCGCTGACGGCTTTGTTAGCTAGCTTCACAAATGTCTACACAGCTCAAGACGGAGATTGGTCTGCGACAGCTATAGTGACCATAAGCATTGCGGGCTTCTGTGCT
>JABEEO010000808.1:0-21012 GCA_013364945.1 Fusarium tupiense | reverse complement strand
TCTTTGTCTTCGTCTTCGTCTTCGCGAGGTTCTCACTCTTCTGCAAAGTTCCTTTCGAGCAACCGAACCGTCGCAGCGCCAACGCCCACGCCCGCAGAAACTGTTCAGGTCAAGGACAGACTAAAACAACCTGGCTCCTGGCTTAGTAGGTTACAGTCTAGTCTAGGCCCCACCCAATTGCTCTTTGGGCGTTAAAGATCCATTGCCCGTCCTACCACGACAAGCTTTAATCTCTAAATTGGACCTCGAAGCGGGCTGTGTCTCAAGCCAAGCAGGGTGTGCCGTGCCTACTAAATACCTACTACATAACTCAGAGTCATATTTGGGTACGTCATTTCCTGCTGCTTCCAATTGACATCTTCGTTCCTCACTCACATCCTCCCTCCCCTGTCTCTCTCACAAGACAGACAATCGAGTTACTCTGTTTCACTTGAGGACCAAATATCGTGACTGTGTTTGGATTGCACATTTGACTTACAACACTTTCTGCTCTGTAGGTATAAAGATATCAGGATCCACCTCCCTCAATTGAAGTTTTCAGTTCGGCGTTGAGCAGCATCTTCCGCTCGCTTCTCCCGCCGCCAACTCACCTCAACTCGATTAAGTTCGACTTGTGATCCTTTCTCTACGGCTCGCATCCATCTGTACTCAAAGGCCTCGCCTGAACATTAGGAAGAGACAGGTAGCAGGGCGAGCCTGAGAATTGGTGATACCATCATTCGCTCTTTTCTTTTCTTTTATCTTTCTCTTTCTCTCTCTCTCTCTCTCTCTCTCTCTGTCATTCTAGTTGACGTCCATTCCCTTGATTGCCGAATTTTGTTATAATTGATCAGACATGAAGTTTGGCGACCACCTCGAAAGAGAGTCTGTTCCAGAATGGAGTCTCCGTAGGTTTCAATCCTCTCCGTCGAAACATTTCCGGTATACTGACCAATTGCTTCTTGATGTAGATAACCTCGACTACAATTCCATCAAGCATGAGATTAAGATGCACACGACGCGCGACCAGGCCACGGCTATGGCCATTCCTGGACAAAAAGATGAGGCTCTTTCGCGATTCGAAGATGGCTTATACATGGAGCTCGATCGTCAGCACGAAAGACTGCAGTTGTTTGTTTCAAGCAAAGCAGATGAGATTTCGCGCCGACTAGGTATGTCATTGACTTGTAGTTCTGCGCCACGTCTCGAGTGGCACGCGACCACATGCCAGATCTAACACCTCCTTAGAATACCTCGCCAAGAACATCAATCGTTGGGCATCAAAGAACCAGGAACAGCTCGCCGGTGAGTCTGCCATCAAGCACCACAGACGCTTCACCAAGTACGAGCGCGAATTGGTTCGTTGTGGCAGTGACATTCAATCCCTCGAGCGCTTCGTCAAGGCTCAGACTGTCGCCTTTCGCAAGATCACCAAAAAATACAAGGTACGTCATCATGACTGCTTGGTGTGAGTTTTGACATCTGGATCAACGTACTGACCGATCACTCGCTCACAGAAATGGACTGGCTCTACAACCCTCGGTATTCGTCTCTATGAGAACATTCTCTCCGACCCCAAAAGTTTCACTCGCCGTGACTTTTCTTCCTTGCAACAACGTTATGACGACATCACATGCACACTCAACGCTGCCGCTCCCGCTTTGAGCGAACCTAGCTCACCAGAATCCCCAGCTCAGTCATACCGACGTCAATCTCTTTCGGGATCTCTTAACTCGACAAATCGTCACCCCACCAGCCGCGCTCAACCTACGTTCGATTTCTTACCTCCACCGCAGATAGAAGAACCTGCCAAATACTGGAACGAATATGACGATGGGAGTGAATGTGCAGCAGATGATGATGGATATGCTATCTATATAAACCCAGATGAAAGCATTACTTTCCCGGGATTCGACTACCTGCAGAATGTCCTCAAAGCCCCCATGAAGAAGGCAAGGGGTTGGTTCAAGCGCAGCAACGCCCGGGAGCGACAGTCTCTACTTGGTGCCAACCATTCACCTTACCAATACTCCAGCACGACCTTCAACAGCAGCGAGTCGGACGAGGAAGCAGGATATGCTAGTTCAGATGGCTTCCCCGCGACTGGATATGCCACACACTATGCCCTTCCCAGCCTAAATCAACAGCAGGCACATTTGTACCGTGAGAAGACCTTATTTTGGGGCACGATCAGCTCCTTTGCCGTGTCTTTTCTGCTCCTCCTCGTCGCAGGCACACTTATTTCTACCGGTCGACACAGGCTCAGAGCTGAAGTTGACGCGGGCGTTACTGTTGGCGTTGTTGCGAGCTTATTCACCGCCTGTAGTGCCCTCGGTATGACGTTATACCGGCACGACCGACTATCATTTCCACATCTGCTGGCGGTTTGGACTACCTTCGTCGCATCATGTATCCTCAATGGCATGCTGCTGATTTTGGTCGTGGGAAACTCCCCGTAATGCGTAAAGGACGAAAGGTTATCCTGAATCCATCGAACCTTCATGATCTCAAAAAGACTGAGACGCTTAATGTTTGCATGTGAGCGATTATTTTGACGGATTGTGTTATTTGTTGAGCGATTTCCAAGTTATAGGAGTGATGCTTGGGCATTTTGCTTTCCACGCCGATAGACTGAGAAGCCGGCCGTCTAGTTGGAGGTGTCGTGTACTATGATCGTGCACGTGCCTTGGTATACGATTGTAAACGAATAGAAATAATTGAAACCTCGCGGTATGCCAAACTGATGAAGCAGTGCCTCGCCTTATGGAGCTGTGATGTAAGAGCTCAAAAAGATGTCAATATTGCCAAAGAGGTCTTGCAATTCGTTCAAGTCAATACCCAATATTTATTTAGTCGTTTCGGTTAGATGGCATTGTGTGATAAACATGGTGCGTTTATATAACTTTCGTCGTGGTCGCCTCATTCATCCATGAAGCTCCATTGTGTCTCGTCAGCGTCTGCTAGAAACAGTTCAACGTTGTTGACAAGTTGTCCTGTATAGAGTCAGATGCGTTTCCATTCTGTCGTTTTCTGCTCTACGGCTCGATCCGGACCGGGCGCGCCTTGCTAGTAGCTTAAGAACTTACCAGCGACTCCCCATCTCTTAGCAAAAAAGTGCAATGACGCAAAAATGTTGTGAAATCTTGTGTCAGCTTCAGGAATTAGATGCTCGAGGTGGCTCAGGACCATGAGGCAGTGGTATGCCGAGTATGGCGTGACAGGTGAGCAGGGGGCGAGAAGGTGAGGGCGATGGGCGAGTTGATCGTTCAAATCGGTTGTAGTGTCGGCAATGATACGTATTGTGAAATTAAGACCGGCGATGGCTTTAGGGGCGATGTCATCGGCGGTTGGAGAAAAGGGCCCTGCAGCGGATATGGTGTTGGCGGCGCGAAGCTGGCGACAGTAAAGGAAAAGAAGGAGACTAGGTCATTGTCAGTTCGTTTTCAAGAACTACCTTTGGAAAGAGACAATATTCGGCTGTGCTTCATGTCCCAGGGTCCGTCTTACCATGTACAAGTGGCGAAACACTCGTAGAAATCTCCCCAACGAGAAGTCTGCATGATCATAGCCTCGACAAGAGCACGCGTTGCAATATCTAGTTCGACATACTCCTCTAACAAGGCATTGGGGTTCCCTTGGGGTTTCGGAGAATAGGCTCTTGTGTAGAGCATTGCACATTGACAATTTCTTTGGAATGGCCCCAGAGGTACCGAAGGGGCCACATTCGCAGGATGTCGCTGAACAGAACGCGTGGGCGATTGATTCTGATTGTGCCAAATGAGATTACTTGTTGGCAGTAAATCATCGGCGGCTGGGGACGGCACTTGAAGTGGCATATGGATGAGAGAGCAATCGACATGAATGAGACGATCGAGGACAAAAAGACTCCAATAGACACAGCGACGTTCTTCCTCCTCATAAGGAATATTGGCCTCTCGTTCAGCTTCGATATACTTTCCAGGGCCGATGCGCAGGACCATGGCCATGGTGTTTGCATCTCCAATACTCACATAGGCACGCATTACATCACCGTGGCCAAACTCAAAGAGTGCCAGCAGGATGGAACATTGGACAAGTTCAATGCTAGGAGCAGAAAGACCACGTAAGACGCTCAGGACTCGTTTGGCAGCCCTGTAAGCTGGCATCTCGATCATGTCCTTACCCTCATTAACGTTGGTGCTCGCGGCAGCAGCTTCATCGTCGTACTGAGAGACGAGCTGCATACAAACGATTAGGAGAGCAACAGCAGGATCGCGGGGTCCTTGATCGGTATTGGAGCTGGCCCCTGACCCTAGGTTGTCGGTACGGATGGCAAAGAGTTCCGGATGGATTACAGAGAACCAGGGATTCATAGTCTCAAAGTAGCGTTCGGTTGCCTCGCGCCAAGGAATGTTGCGCGATGACAGCAACGCCATTACCATTGAGCTGGAAACCTCAAAAGCAGGGTCAAATATACCCTGCCCATATGCTTCTTTGGGTGTAGATCCTGCAAGATATCCAGGTTCCACAACAGCGGTTGTTGGGGCCGTGTAGATAAAATCATAGGAGCACGTAGTTGCAAGTCTGGCGAGTTAGTCAAAGGAGATCGGAAAATCGAGTTGCAAGGGCAGTTACACACCTCGTACAGCGAGAGCAAGCAGGCAATGCTTTATCACATTTCTTTTTGGTACGAGTACACTTTTCACAGGCTCTGTGCGCACGTTCAGGCTCCATTGGAGACTCAGAGCCCCGTGAAGATGACACGGAGCGAGACATAATGGTTCTTCTTCTGGGATCCGTGATGGCTGATATGTAGCCCGTAAGATGGGCTTGTACTTTGAGGAGGTAGTGTGGTGGGTGTACGTTAGAAAAAACGACTTATGCTGACTACGCTTTTATTATGTCAGACAGCAAGGAGGTAATGGAAGAATTTGAGCTACCTAGACAGAGTGGTTTGATAGGCGTATACCGTGAGCAGGAGCAAGATGTAGATATAAATGTGATTGTATGTGTACGTGTTGTTGAGCTTGGTGCAAGATTGAGACTGTTGTCTGATACTGATAATGAGACTGATGGCAAGGAAAGAGGGGAGGAGAACCGAGACATTGAGGCCGGGAACGAGGGCTATTTGACGTCGAGTCTCAGTACGAAGAGAACATGATGCCCCCCCGGGCCACAGAGTTGATTAGATGTCGATGGGTCTCTTGATGCTTCCAGGCCTGGGGCCAGAATAGGCCGAGGGGTGGTTGCAGATACGCACTGCAGAGAGACCACAGTAAATGCGCAGCACAGCGGGCGGTAGGTAACTGTACGCTGTACGCTATGCCGTGCTGTACATACGGCACTCTAGATGGCGAACCCGGTAGATGGGCGCCGGGTGCTAGGTGCAAGGTCAAGATTGACAGGGACCAAACCAAGGATGACGTCTAATCGGTTAGTCAGCCGCAGCAGGGGGGCAATGGTGATGGAACCCAAGGCTGTGAGAAGAAGGCTGAAGATGTTGATTTGAAAGGATAAGGTAAATATTGGAAATTGGACAAAAAGGCAATGGGGCCTAACTAAAGAAGAAAGCAGACAGCGGAAAGAGCGGGGGCACAAGGGCCTGCCAGTTCAGGGATGATTTCAAATAAGGTGTAATGTCGCAAGTAACCTGAAAGGGAAAGACACAGGAGCCAAAATCCACGAAGCAAGCAGGAACATGGACAGCACATGCCTAATGAACGGAGAGTTTGAACTAGGTATTAACCTTGGTACTTACTTCCCTTACTTACTACCTAAGGTAAGGTAGTACAAGATATTGATCATGGAACTTCAACTACAGCCCTAACGACCTAATTACTATACCCAGACAACAACTGCAGAGATGGCTTCCTCAAGAGGCATGATTAACCCTCAAAACCCACTAGTGGAGAGAGATACGGGGCCTAGATTGATTGACTAGATACCTAATCAGTAAGTACATGCTGCGCTGCTTAAAGTCTGAGAGGAATTAGGTACCCCTAAGATCGAATCCGTCCATCCATCAATCACATCTCATGTGTCCGAAATGCCGGGTCACGCTGCAAATCCCCCCCTCCCGATTCCCCGGAGAGACCGTTACCTCTCAGCCCAGTGAGGCCCATGGTCATGTCATGCCCATGGTGGATGCATCCCCCATCTACAGCGATGTCATTTGCAGGTTAGCGCGCCCGGACGTTACGTGCCACCCAAACAGCCAAGCTTACCTTACGCTTAGAATTAGGTGTAGTAGTTTGAGGGGACGGACCCTCCGCTACGGGAGTTGGAGTTGCGGCTTGGTCTGAATTAATCATGCCCATCTAAGCAAGTTTGATGACAATGTTGAATGATTTCCCGAAGCAATCAGTCGCTCAGATCTCGATCATATATGGATCGAATCTACATCAAATCACTTATAAAGCATCTTCAAACTGAACTCTTCAAGTTCATTCTAGAATCAGCTTCGACTGTTCGCGATAGGTACTCTAATGCTTATGACATCACCGCCTCGCTGGCCCCTCGGGCACCTGGGTAGGTAGCATTGATAAAGATAAGATGCCACCAGGCGACCTTTTTCTTTTTCGTACAGACAACACGAGAACCCATCATATTCTAATAAAAGAAACACTGGGATCAGATGATTTTTTGTTTACTAATCGCAAGCTAATGCCTTTCCATTCAAACATCAACTAAGGTACCTACCGACCTAATGCACCAACAATGACCTCCTTCAAAACCCTGGATATTGACCCATCCCCACTGGACTGTTGCGATCCATATCCAAGGACAGTGGAATTAACATGCTTCAACTACCTGGGACAGGAAAGAGACCTATCGAGATTGCGAATCAACTGACTCTGCCACGATGGATACGAGATGTCACTACCAGCACCTAGGGCTGCGGACTAAGGTACCTACTTCCTTCGCGCTCTTCCATTGATGCTGGTATAGCCTTGTCTTATCGTTCCATCTTCAGCAAGTTGTTGCTAAATTAAGCTCACGAAACTCTAGTGCATGTCTGCTAAAGCAGCCGTTGAATATTTCCCGCAACACCAGCAGGTTTTTAAAAAAAAGCCGCGATATCAGTCAGATGTAAGCTGAATAGAGAGCATGCCATATACACTCCCTAATAGGCGGTTAAGCGAGAGGACCCCTGCCCTGTCAGAGCAAAATCCGAGCGTTTTCGGAATTAACATGAACTACTGACTCACCCGGCGTAAATCCCGTTATGGCAGCTTGATAGACTGATCCTCGCCTGAGGCCTTGCCTAAATAGCTGCAAATGTCGATTGTTATTTACTTGATGTGCAACTTTCAGCCTGACCAAAACCAAAGTCCATTGAATGGAGGATATTGTTTGCCAATCACTTGGTGACTAGGTCCATTGATACCTCCAAAGCAAACCCCCTATGTTAACTCAGCACGGATATAATTACCAATACGCAGCTCCAGAGGTTGAATTTGTGCAGTTGATATTTGAAACACTCCCCGAAGACCGATCTAAGACCTATTTTTATACCAGGCTGACACTCGGATCTTATCGCTGGAGTCAGCACTCACCTTCAAGGGCCATCAAAAGCATATGACAACCACAGAGATGACCCATCACATCCGCCCCGGCACCATTGCCGATCTCACTGTGGCTACAGATCTCTATATGCAGAGCTTCGACAAAGAAACTCTGCTCGACTTCATGTTCCCAAGCCGTCACACCGACTCAACTCCCTTTCGTGAGTGGGTTACTCGGCGCTTTCGTATGCGCTACTGGACGCCCGGCTACGTTCTTACCATGCTGGATGATGCCAGAGGCAGGACTGTGGGATTCACTTGGTGGCATATACCGGACGACTCCTTGTCTTTCCGTGAGCGATGGCTCTCACTTCGTAAGTCTCTCCAGCAAATCTCTGCCAACTATTGCATTATCCACTCAAACCCTGCGAATACCAAAACCTGTTCGAAGCACTGACTCATCCAGACGCTTGGGTTGCCCCCGTCATGTTGGCGGCGCTGAAAATACATTCCTACATATTTCCCCTTCGCCACGTAGACTCTCATCGACTTGGTATTTACGATCGCGTTTTCAGTACCATTGAACCTGACATACTCAATTCTCCCCGGCGTCGTTCAGCTTGGTATTTGTCTAGCCTTGGGGTCTCTCCTCATGTCCAAGGTAGTGGTTATGGTTCCCTGCTCCTTCAGCATGGCTTGGAGGCGGCCGATCGTGCAGGAGTTCCCACTTGGCTGGTGGGATTGCGTGGGCTCGACAAATTTTACAAGCGTTTTGGCTACGTAGAAGTGGCCAGGGCTAATATTGGAGAGTTGAAGGACTGGGACGGCGGCATCATCATGTTCAGGGGGGATTGATCATCAAGACTGTGCACCCATCCCTAGATCTCACAGCAGTCACGAATATCTCTCAACAAAGAAAAGCGGATGTCACATAGCGCCATCAACCAAAATCTCATCACGATTCCTCATCGAAACATTGTTCAGATGTGTCATTCATCTATCATCTATCTGGCTACTTATGGCCGCTTCAGCCCAGCCAGGTTATGAACTTTTATGTCATAAGCATCTCCATAATAGCAAATCCCATCCCAGACGATGGAGCAATTATAATTGTCATCAGAAACGCAAATATCCGCCCTGTTCCAAGTCATGCAGAAACATGCCTTATTGCTGTGTCGCTGTGCTTCCTCAGGTGCTCCAAGGGGCGACATACCCAGACAACGGGCCGGAAATACCAAAAAAGGGGGTGTACGGGGTCGGGTGCATGCTAAAGGCGCAACGTTTTTCAGTTCAGCAGTGATGAACAGCCCCAGACGGGGAGGCAACGCAAATTAGATAAGTTCATTATCGTCGTGCAGCTCGTATCAAAAAGAAAAAGGAGTCAAAACAGGAAGCTTTGCAAGCGGCATACAAGGTCAGGCCTCAAAAACTTGCGCTCCCTACCATCATTCAGGAAATCTGTTCCTTACTGGCGATTTCTGTCGGAAGCTCGATCACCGTGGATGTTCTCTTCATCGCCATTGGTTGAAAGATTGTATTGATAGGCCTGGTAATTGCCTCGAGCGAGAGTGTCGTCGAAATCGGGGGGGGATGCGTAGCCGTATTGGAATCTTGGACGGTAGGCCACTGCTGGCTGCGTGGTCGGAACACCTTCATCAGTGACCAGATCAGCAACGCCATACTCTGGAACTTCTCCATTGGGATACTGGCGCAAGTGATGGAGGCTAGCTTGGTCAACGGAAGCCAATGTGTGCTGCTGGTATTGGTTCATAGAGCGGCCGATCCTAGTGTTCGACCCAGTCTCGGCAGAAGACCAGTAGGGCTGGTGGATTCGTGAACGCGGAGCATCAGAGAACGGGCGCTCTTCTGCCATGGAATGATGCAGTGAGTTATCTACTCCGTCCATTCTAAGCTGAGAATGACGTTCTTCCGGGGCTGGATACGAGTAGACCGCTCCTGAAGCCTGAAAAGGAGGAGTCCCATGAGAGGGATAATTGAGGGGCGCGGGCGTGAGTTGAGTATTGACTGTCGACGCAAGGAAGTGGTGGTGGTTGTCTCGGCTGTGTTGGGCAGCATAACCTGCGGTGCCATACATCTGATCCGCTCTGGCCACCATTGGCATAGCGGCGGTATGAATCGGGAGGTTTCTATCAGTCAGTACGAATCCATTCGGGTCATAGTAGTGATCGCCACCATAAGACTGTTGGTAGTAAGGAGCGTTATCGCAGGAACCTCGGTGATCGGTCATCGGCGCCTGCATATGACGATTAATACTGGAATAGCTCATTGAAGGTGCTGTTGGGTTCTGACTGTCATAGTACCCGAGACTGGGTTGTCGATCAGTGTCTGGCCGGATGCCAGAGTTCGCGAGGGGAGACCGAGAGCCGAATGAGTAGGGAGCAGTCCGGTTGGAGATATCGTCGGTATACGATCTGGAGTGGTGAACAGGTCGAGATCCGTTGAAAGCAGCAGGAGGCGTGGGCGACGAGGAAGATTGCTGGCTAGAATGCTCACTCGCAGATCCCTCTTCTTGAACTGGTTCGAGGGGAGAAGATTCCTTGACAAATGGGAGGGGGGATGGAGCTGCCTCCCCAGCCATCAACGACGAACGGCCGGATTGAGTGTTGGCCGATGTCTGATGGACCTGAGCAGGCTGGTTCGTGAAAGCATCAACAACCTCTGGGAGGAACTCGACAGGAGGAACTTCTCTGAGATCCCCGTGATCGATCTCTTGGCAAAGACGTTCAATGACATCGAGGATCTCATCGTGCGTCTTGCCTTCGCCAAGGCTCTGCGTGATCCAGTGAGGGATGGGATCCCGACTGTTTGTGTCCGCCAGGCGCTTAACCTCACGTCTTCGAATCGAGAATGTCCAGGATCGGATTGTTATGCCCTCCTGATTAGTTCTGCTGGCATTCTCCAGACCTCGGCTCCAGAAGATCATTCGGATGATCTGCTCGTACACTAACTTGATCTGAGTATAGCTGAATCTGATACCAGTTCGGTAGCGAATCCTTTGATAGTGCTTGCGACACATGCAAACCCAGACACGCTCTGGGATGCGACGAGTGCAGACCTTGTTGCGACCAAAGAGATGAGAGATGACCTTGCGAGGTACGGAATCAGTGGTGCATTCGGAAACTGCCATACAAATGTCACCACCCTTGAGGGGAGCGTTGATGGTCACGTTTTGCAATCTAGACAACGATGCAAGCACACGATCATTTGGGTTAGCACGGGACGCTGCCTGTCCAGATGCACCTAATTTTATTAGTTGACATCTAAAGAGAGTACTGAGAAGGGAAAGATTACCTGGAAGATGCCCGTTGGACTGCATCCTCACAGTCTCCGGGGGCTGGAAGGGCGATTTTGTTGATGCACTACTAGGTGCAGGGGAGCTCTCTCCCGTATTGATCCAGGGATACTTCTCGATGCCGAGACGGTCGTGAGACGAGTTGATCTGTGGTGACAGTTGTGTTGGAGGGTGAAGCTGTCGGGACGTAAATTGTGGCAGAGAAGTTGGTGCTTGAGGAAAAGAAGGACTAGAGCCCTGGGCGGGGTTTGGTGCAGAGATGGTTCGCTTATGAACGCGATCTAACGAGTTCAGAAACTGATCTTTTGGCTTCAAATAGCTGAACAAAAGGAACAGAGTCAGTATATTCCTGGTGGGAAATTTATAGGTTGAAAGTGACAATAGACAACAAGGGGAATGTGCGAGGACATAAGGAGTGAAAGGTGGACGGGGGAGCTAGAAGAATGCAAGCATTTTTCAGGCTGCCGGGAGAAGAGCTATAAACACGCAGTGTGATTCACCGGCTCGAGGCCAAGTTGGTAGTGGGACAATGCTGCTTTCGAGGGCCAAGTTCCTCCCGCTTAACGGACCAGCTTTTATGACTAAACATAATCCATCCGAGATGCGTCTGCAGCAGGCAATCGTTTCTCTCCTGACAATAGGAACATTGTCTGTCATTAACGAACTGCTAGAGATGCATCCCTGAGGCTTTCATATAGGTCGATACTGATTTCCCCCCTTTTTTCTTTTCGGGGGTCGTGTGAAAGCAAACGATACGTATGCATGGTTTGGACAATTGACAAGGGGCAAACAATGAACGAACTTCGATTCATGCTGACACTCATCTTCTTCTGCATAGGAACAAAGAGACATTGACTTACGTTTGATCTTCTGACAAGTGGTTATGCTTTCTTCTCATCATCCTCGCCTCTAGAATCGTGTCAGATGGGCTACCCGCGTACAACGACCCAGCACCATTGGTACGCTGACGGGCATGCGGCTTCACAGACAAACCGACTGTTACCGGAGGGAGAGGCGCTGTTATCCTTGGAAGTCGCTCCAATTTTGCTTCCAGGTCAGCGATCCCAGAGCCTACCGTATTGCTCCCGTTGATGGTAGATACCGATGAGAATCTGGAATGGCCAGCAGAGAAGGTCGATGAGCAACAGGATGAGAAACTGCTGCGGCTATCTGATATCTTATGGCTCTCTGAAGCTGGCGACGTGTTGTATTCCGTCCAGAGACTTGATCTTGATTCGCTTTAGTATGTGTACTCCTGCGATTGGCCGCCAGTGTGCAAAATTCCATTCAGAACAGCAACACTGACATTTTAGCAGGATCATAACTCACCTTCTCATATGCTGGGAAGCACGGCGCTCGCTGTGGTTACTAGTATTGTCAGTCAAGCTAGACCGTCGAACACCGGCCGGAATATACACCAGCGTGGAAGAAAGGGGGTACCTTTTCGGCGCCCAAGCATCTTGATGGACTTCTGGAGTGGAAGGCATTCTACTTGAAGCAATGTCAACCTCAAGCTTGCCATGCCCGTACCGGGTTGTGGTTTTGAGTTTTCTTACCGGACTGGTAGCGCAAATGATCCTGCGGAACCAGGAAGACTTATACTGGCTGATGTATCCATTGATACTTGTCTGGAGTGGTAATTAGATGCATTCTGACGTCTCGCAGCTTCCTGCTGCTCCTCCCAAGTCACTGGCGTGAAGGGGGACCGTGAGGCGTTCTTGGGGCCAATATCCCTTGGCAGAGAGTAGCCACCAGCATCCCAAGGCGTACGAGTTCGACTATCGGATCGCACACTAGGTGTTCTAGACTGAGTGTAGTCGGGTGACGGAGTTGACAGTGACAATGACGGGCCTCTCTGTTCCTTCTGCTCATTTAAAAGTTGTGGGCTTTCTCGACTATCTCTCGCTTCCGTGTCAAGTTCGCTGAACTGGTTTAGAATTGACTCAATCTTCATGATTGAGGTCTGTGTAGAGACTTGTCCGAACAGAAGCCGTCTTAGAATGATTTGAGAGATTATGGAACTGTTAGAATGTGCAATTGGCGCCCCTTGGTTCGTGAAAAGACGGATGATGGGCGTGTGTATTTTGCTTGATTACAGCATCGGGATTCGAAGTCGTCTTTCTGGTAATGGGAGGGGCTCAGGGGATCACAATCTCATGATAACCGCCACAGGGTACTAGAAACAGGATCAACCTCGTTCCGGAATAATTATCGATTATAATGCGAAGACACTCCACGGATGGGTGAAGGAACAAAGTAAAGAGGATGAAAACGAAGTGATTGGAGAGACAATTCGTTTAACTGTCAGGGGGACGGCTGTTTCTTGTACGTCTTCCAGAAGACTGGGGTCTAGGTTCGGTGCAGAATAACATGAAACTTGGCAGACGGATGCTATTTGTTTTTTTCACGCATAGCGAAGGGGTGAGAAGAGTGACAGGAGTGTCAGATAGATCGAGTCTGACCCGCTGAACCGAAGATTTCAGGTTGCCGATCTTGTCAAGGACCAGGATCAATTATTGTTCTATCGCTGTCAAAAAAGGGTCCTCTCAGCTTCAGATCATCGGAGCCGCTGTATTCAAAGGTCCAGGCTCCAATTAGTGACAGAGGAAGACAGGGAGGGTGCTGGAAAGCGAGAGATCTGATTCAGACCCAGTGGCTATGTCAGGTCTTGGTAACATGCGACAAAGTAGGGGAATGGGAAGAGATGAGACGAATCCACTACGACAGAAAAGTATGTAGGTCGCTAAAAGCTATGACTAGATGGATAACGCATGAAGCGGCCGGTAGGGTTCTGAAGACGGTAGTCGTTTGGGGTTGGGACTGGGGTCGAGGGGTCAAGAACGGAGGGCTGAAGGGTGTGGATCAACGAGACGAGGATGGATCAAGGATCAAGGGTGCTTATGAGATGTATGGAATTAGTACCGTAGGCCAATCTGGCCAGGATTGATTGAAGTGCTGAGCGAAGCAGTCCGTAGTGGAAACTCTAGGAAATGGAGATGGCCAGAAGAGAGAAACCAAAGCGTGTACTTGCAGCGGGAACCAGCATCATCATTGTAATTACCTATGCTAGGCTATGAGTGCGGCAGTCGGTCCTAGCCCGGTGGCACAGGCACGGTGCTGCATGCGTTAGGATAATGACTAAAGGGATGCGTCCTTCCACTAGATATTTTCGAGCTGCTCCAAAGTCAACAACGAGCATTCGGGTAGCCGTCAAGTCCAGTCAAGTCAAGTCAAGTCATGGGTCATGGGTCGTGGTGCTAAGCTAGCAGACTTGTGAGACGAGGACGGGGGGCCATCCTAGCATTGTGGCGCCAAGGAAGCCTGCACTGAAGAATTCGAGAAGCAGACAAAGCCAAGCCTGTCCATTGTTTTGCCGGCAGTTTCGAGCAACGGTTCGCCCTTGCTGGTTAGCATGACGGGTTGGTGTAGATCATGGCGTTGAGAGCCCCGTCCGAACCTATGATCTCCACAAGGGGATAAATTGTCCGTACCAGGGTCAAGGAATTCCAATGCTGAGAGATCCAGGCCAGCAGCCAGGGTATCCGTACTTCAGGATAGTCGGTCCAACCTCCAGACGAACATTGAAATGCGCATCTGGATGGATAATTCATCCCACGACAGTAGTCGTGCCCCTTTTTAAAACCGTCCTTGCTCGGTGAGGGTCGCTGAGAGGCGCAGCGGCATGTTACCTGCAAGTTGACACATACTCCATTGCGGGAAAACTTCCTTCAGGGGTTTCGGCCGCCTAATAAGCTTCCTGAACATGGTTGTGTCACAAACCTAGACAGTCTGGGGTGTCACTCATGCTGGCAGAATGAGAATTGGCAGGTATGAGACCGTTGCGGCAGCATTGGAGCAGATGAGCCTGGGACGCGCACAAGCATTATGATAAGTACGCATGTCTCAAACCGGGAGATGCCGAGGCCAGGCCAGGCCAGGCCAGTCACTGGGACAGGATGAGTGAGAAAAGATCTAAGTTACTATTCTAGGTGGCCTCTTACAGCATAACGTGCAAGTTCATCTTGCTTGGGCAAGCAAGATAAGACGAAAAAAAGACAGGGACGATACTCCGCATGGCCGCCGCCACAGGCACTCGGCCATCATGTTGACGTCGTCCCGTCGGCTGCCGTGCCCGTGTCCATTGATACTGAGAGGTTCGTTCCTCAAATCAAGTTGCGGGCATTGCTCCGGGACTGTGCCGTCGAGAAGGCAGCGTCTCCGAGGATACAGCTGGCAACTGTTAATCGAGAGGTGAGTTGGCAGAGGATGTTGCGCGATCACTAAAGTAGTTGTTGTTTGGGCTTATGTGTTGATAGATGTTGCGCATAAGGCGGCTACGTAGAGCTGTGCCCAGATAAGGCGAACAGGATGATGCTGGCTAGTATGTATGTGCCCAGTGATCCCGGATCGATCGCGTTACATTGGTCGATGCATTGTTAGTCGACGACCCAGTTGTTGTTGTTGTTGTTGTTGTTGTTGAAATTAGGGTGCGCTCCCAACGTTTGTCTCTTGGTTTGCTATTCCATGTTGAGAGGTATGTACATATGTAACTTGCTGTGCGGGCCAAGCACATGCATGTGTGTATTGATTGGGCACATGCAAGAAACACAAACGGCGTGGTGTTCTTCACTGTGGGCCCCCCAGATGGTGTTGAATACATATGTACGGATACATACCTACCTTACCTACTGCTGTACCTAAGGTAAGCTAATAAGGTACCCAGAACCCTGAAGTTTTAGCCTCAATCTGGACTGATTGCCTGCATTGCCAGCGGAGAGAGACGAGAGCTAGAGAGTTAAGAATAGGTAGGTATGTACCTAGACTAAGGTAGCCAGGGGTCGCAAGCTGTTCCAAGTCGGGATAGCATGCCCCACGCCATCTGCTCGCGACGTCGCAGCACAATAGAGATACAGACGTAGGCCCAGAAAATCGTGGATGGGAAGGGGTTCTGCTCACGGAAGAGGCTCAATGGTCGAGCCACCAACCAGGAGCAAGGCTAAGCAGTTTCAGCTTTCAGCCGAGTCCGTGGGAAGCTAACTATACCAAGAGGGAAATTGTATGCGCAGGCTTGAGCTGATTTAGCCGTTGCGATGGAAGACAGCCGGCAACCAGGGTAAATTGCTTGCAGGTGCTGTGTCGTCTCTTCGGTCCGGCTTCGAATTACCTATCTACCATTCTATTGTTAGATGGATGTAAGCGTGGTCAGGTCTTGGCATATTTGTAGGAGGGAGTGGATGAATGCAGCTAAAGATCTTTGGTTCCTGCAGCAGGACGACCTTGTCTTCCGACATGAAATGAACACGATAGCGCCATAATATTTTAACTCTCACTATCCGTAATGTCTATTCGGTAGTAGGTAGGCACATTAAGGTACCTGTCAAGGCTGGTGGTTACGTAGCTGTTGTGGTTACATTCAAATTACTAACCCAGACACGACCAGATGACGAAGTTCCCGTCCGATTAGACAAAATCAAAGAAAGGGTCGTCCCACTTCAATCAAAATGGAAGCTTTCTCCAAGTGAACACTCAGCCAGAACAACTAGCATCTGAACAAAAAACTGTAAGAAGCATCATGAATCAGAAGCTAAGCTAAGGCACTTGTTACTTAATCTGGAAAGGCTCTTGCTCGAGGAGCTTGTGCTAGGATGGGGCAATTGTCAAGTTAAATTGGTTGATCTCCAGAATCTCCATCTCTAATAATTAATCTCTCCCTCCACCTCCATCACACCATCAATCCACGACCAGTTCCCCAGATGTTTCCAGCTATTCCATTCTTGAAATGGCGCAACCGCGTCAATTTGCTAGCGTGCAGCCACACCGAGCGGGCTGCTAGCACGGACAGGTGCTGATACACGCTTCGACTCATTATAGATCCGCGCTGGTTCAGCTCCAACATTTCGTCTCATGTGTCAATTCGAATCTCGGTGGTTTTCAGCGTCAGGGGGTTGATTCATCTTCTAATAGACTATCCGCTCACTCGCATCAGGCCACCAACTTCTCAAACACAGACACCCCCTTCTCCTCTGGTCCATGTGTACATACTTACTCCCTCACTGCATCGCGGAGAAACGGCTGTAAATAGACTAAACCGGGAGTTTGTTAGAGCCGGGACGAAGAGACGAAACGCCGCCAGAAGCGCGGTAGACTACGACTAGAATTCGTGGCTGCGGCGCTGGGTTTGACCTAACCCTCCAAATGCCCATCCCATCCACGGTCCAAGTTCAATTGGATCCTTCGCGGGGCTCGCCCACCGCGGCTACGCTGCCCGTAAAGCCCTGGCTGAAGTCACCTCCTCTCACCCAGTTTGAATGAGGTGAGCTGCATTGACAGTAGCAGGTCCATCTTCGAAACGTCTCTGACACCTCTCGGAAAGTCGATCCGATGAGGAATCCTACATGCGAAGGAGACAGGGTTAATCAGCCAAGGTCAACATCCAGCCACTCAACACCCTTGTTACGCTGTGCCCGCATATGGTTCAACGTCCCGGCAAAGCATATCATGGCGTTGAACTTTGTTAGTTGCAGAACGGCCTACAAAGAAGCCATGCTCA
This sequence comes from Fusarium tupiense, assembly GCA_013364945.1. Taxonomy (NCBI): domain Eukaryota; kingdom Fungi; phylum Ascomycota; class Sordariomycetes; order Hypocreales; family Nectriaceae; genus Fusarium; species Fusarium tupiense. The sequence continues at coordinate 3,686 of JABEEO010000808.1, read as the reverse complement.
TCTTGCTACGTATGTATGTATGTACTCTATCTTCCGTCATCGTAGGGGTTGTTTGACAGCTGACATCTTTTGTCTCTTCTCTTCTCTTCTTTGTCTTCCTCTGCAGATCCCCCAATGCCCCGCCTCCTCTGGGAAACACCCTAACTCAGGCCTCTACTTGTTTTCTTTTTAGAAAAAGTACCTACTCCAGTATCTCATCCACAGGTCTGATGTCGTACATTCACACACCGGCAGTTTTAAGTCCTTGAGTCCAAGAATTTCCTACGTTTCTACATCAACGGACCGAAGTCCAAGTAGCGCGTTCTGTCTATAAATACAGTCCCGAAAATTACTATGAGCAGGGAATATACCTGACACTATTGGCTCCAATCAAGTTTCCAAGCAGTGAAGCAACTAGGTAGAGTTTCGCTCTTTACGGTTTCGCCTGTTAGTAGGTGCCTTGATCACAAACAGATTTGTCCAAGTATTAAATTCTGCCTCAATGCATATAACCCACAATACATTGCTTGACCTTAGATATTGTTTGTGAACGGTGACATGACAGAAAAATGGAACTCAAGACCAGGCCCCAAACAGCGAAATGCTATTTGCCCATCGTGATATGACCTGACACTAATGCAGGTCCTTCCATCCACCGTCCTGGGCGCTGCCGGCTCCTTGCCCCGGGCTCGACTGCATCAAACAAAATGATCTCTACCTTAGTAGCTTAGTTAGGTAGCCCTGGGCCTGGGATCCATCATCCAACGTGATGTGGGCACGACGCTAACTAAGGATCTGCAGGCAACTGAAGAGGTTGTTTCAGGTTGGGCACTGGAAGGTAAGAACACCGAAGCTTTTGAGGCACATATCCTCCAAAATAGCATCCGTGCCGCTCTTAGACACGCACGATGCAGCTTGAGACATGAACAGATATTCACTAATAGTTGGGTGGATTTCATGTCCAAGCGTGGCTGATCGAGAGGCATCGCATCATAGCAGCAATGGCTTGAATATCACGAATCCTGACTTTCGACCTTGCCAGCGAGAATCACCCACAAAAAACCCGAACCTCAATAAGTCTCTTCATTATTAGCCTTTCGCTGCTGGCCTTTATTGCAAAGGTTTTCGCATCTTCATTGTATTTTAGGTTTAGTACGTCTACATGGTTCGCAGGAACCCTGACCCTGGGAAATGTGTTTCATACTGGGGTTGCTGGCCTTTACGCACTATTAGACTATTTCAAGATCCGGGCGACTACGGAACAGTATCAAGCTCACGCCTCTAGATCGACAAGTGTCCTCAAACGACATGTCGCGGAAGAGAATACAGTCGACAGTTGCAAATTGCTACCATGTCTCGTAGTCTTGATCCGTGGTCTTGCGCCTCACGGATTCCTCAGAGGCTGTAAAGGGGAGTGTATCATCTGTAGCGTAGATCAACTCATTACCACAGAACGCCGCCCAGCAACTGACAATAAACCACTGGGTTATCAGTGAACAATCAACAGTACAAAGAATCGAGGCCAGATGGTCCTTCACCCTACTGCATGCCACCCGATCCATGACATGCATGCCAAATCTCCAAGAAGTCACCAGAGGCCCAGAGTAAACTTCCCAGGGCTTCTGATGATCAGCCGTCCCTCAGCTAAGTTTGTTTTGACGTTAACTTCCAGGGATAAAGCTCGTTCAAAACCCACTTGCTAATCATCAAAACGAAGATCGGCACATGTGGAAACCCCCCAAGATCGATCAGTTACAAGCAACCTCACGCCTGGTCCATCACCTGCACCTGAACTTCGGTGAGCGCATTTCAGCAGACAGGGTTTGCACGGCGGTATAAACGCCAGTATTCCAAATTGAAGCAGAAGTAGGGGGGGCTGAGCATCCAAGAAGCAGCTCTAGCCCCTCGAGATGGGTGGTTGATCCAAGCTTCACGCTTCGTGGGCTGCATATGTAAGGTTCCAGCGGCTTCCTGTAGGTAAATAGTTCCACGAAAGCTCAGCTCGTCCATTGGAAAGGGGAAAATGTGCTCGCCCTCGTTAGTTTCGGTCGTATTTCTTAGTTTTCTGGCAATGAAGAGCCACCCCTTCTCATGGGATCGTTTTGCCCCCTCCCCTTTCCTTCCCCCCTTCCGACTCTTGGACAACATTGCAGTAGGGTTACTCTGGAGAGTGTCTCTAAGAAGATACATTGAGACGGTTACTGCTTTGATGTCTTTGGGGGCGGAATGCCACAATGTCGATGTGTCTGTTGGCAAAGTTTGGGTCTTTTATCACTCACCACTTGCGTCGTCAGCGTCGTGCGGCCAGTTTTTGTCCGCAAAGCAATGCTAAACCCAAGCAACCTGCTTCTTCAGCTTTGCTAACTTTGCTAGTCCGTCAATAACGGATCGTTAAGAGTCTGGTCGCGTGTGCACGTTAGGTAGGTAGTTACATCAAGTCATTTTCCCCTGCCACATGCCCACTCTTGTCATCCGATCCAGCATTTCAATGGCATGGAACTTACCTGTGGGACACTGGGGACCGTTTGTATAATGAGATGAGTCGAAGCAAATCGAGCCTTCATTCCTTCGGCAGGGACCTTAGACAGAAATGGAGAGTATTGGTCTGGACAATAAGAAAAAGGCGAGTTCCAAAAAAGCGGGCGATTTCCATAGTGTTTCATCAGAGTATCGATTCGTCTTTGTTTGTTTCAAGAGCGTCGGCACCATAACCAGGCGGGAGGAAAGCCGTTCGCCTACAAGTCCTGGTCATTAACGCATGACACATATATGCTCGATCGCTCGATATCGAGATTGAAACAATATACCTTGCTCTTATCTACCTGATCTAGTGCAGTTATATGCGTATGCTTAAAATCAACTTGTGTCCGCGACATAGCCGAACATGACCCGCTCTCTGCACCAGAAATGCAATTATAGACAACAAAGCGATATGATATTTTGCACACCATATATGAGTAAGTCGCTTGAGCATTGTATCTTATATTGCTCAGGAGTTCGTTATGAAATCATGCAATTGAGTAGTGGACCAATGGAGTGTCACGTATGATACATCCCCTGAGGGAGCCCAAAGCCGACCTCTATAATCTCAAAGACGAATTTACCAGAAAAATATACATATACCTCCAGAAGTTTTATCCAGGCCGCTTTCAATGTGCTCCTGGTCCAATCAATGCAACAGTCGCCCCTCATCGTGACTCTTGTCAAGAAAGGACAGGTTCAATCTTGAAGTGGCAAGCCATGATAAGAACCACTTGATGCATCACCATCACGAAAATGGCGACTTCATAGCCGCAAACACCAAAATAACAAGCAAAAAACATACAACAGCAGGTATTCGCNNGCAGGTATGGTCGTATGTGCTAACAGGGCGTGCTGGGAAGGTTCATGAACACAGAAAATTTATCTCATTCGAGAGATTGGCAATGCATACAGATTATGGTTACAAAAGAGCCGGCTGTGCTCGATTCTAAAACGGCTGTTCGATCCTTGGGAGTGTTGTTGATGTGGGACAGCCTGTATGGAATATTGTGTTGGATGGACAGGTTTGGACAGTGGCGTGTGATTGGGGCATATCTGAGAGCGGGAATACCGGTGAAATGAAACATTTCTTAGTTGTTTGAGAAGTGGTTAGGTTTTAAGAATGTGTCCTGTTACCATTGCGGCCACGTATACAGAGGGACCTCAAGGATCGAACAGCCGTTTTA
>JABEEO010000805.1:0-10400 GCA_013364945.1 Fusarium tupiense | reverse complement strand
GGCCAGGGGATGTCATCGGCCCACGAGAGCTGGGGCCACTGGGGTAGAGAGACTGAGGCTGAGGAGCATTGTCGGGATGCGCTGACAGGCCTTGGCCAAAAACATCGCTGATAGGCGGTAATCGGTTGGCCGTTTGGGTAGCAGGAATGTGGTGGATATGAGAAGTACTCGAAAGGTTAGATGGCTGGTTGGTGATGTGACGGGTCATGGGAGCAGGGTGTTGACGTCCTGTAAAGCTGTGGCCCAGAGGCGCAGACTGGATAACTCTCTCGTGGGCAAATTGCTCATGAGAGGGCGCAACGATGGACAGGCCAGGGGCCTTATTTCTTCTCGACATGCCGGGTGTCTTGGCGGCGAACTGTGACACGGGATCTTTATCGGGACCGTCCCCCTTGGCAGACTGCTGGTGAAGTCTAGCTTCAATAATGTGACGTTGTTGTTCTCGAACTGACATGCTTCGCTGCAGCTGCTCCTTCATAACAGGGTCTTGGGTGACAAAGCCAGGAGACAGGCAGGCTATACCGACTTCTTGAATAGCAAGGCCGTCACGGGCTGTCATGGGTCGTGCCGAAGTTGGTTGGTTAGATTTAGGCGTATTCTTGGACAGGTCAAGTTTGCGTGGTCGAGGTCGTGTATGGGTCATGCTGGGAGAGCCAGGCTCCTTCTTGACGATAATTCTAGGGGGCGCGCCGGCTGATCGTGAACTGCAAGGGCAGGTGAGTAAGGGAGTGGTCGATTGATGGCGACGACGGGAGTCAATTGATTGAAAGGAGATGTACTTACGCGCTGGAGGGTGATGATTTGGCACCCTGGCCCGCAGCTTTAGGGCTGCTGCTGGTGGAGGATTGGGTTGTCGCATGCGATGTCGAAAGGTTGAGAGAAGACCGTTGAGCGGAGGGGGAAGTTCCAACGGTGGCAGCCGAAGTAGAAGGAGCGGGTAGTTCGGGGTTGGAGAACCTTTCGTGAGGAGCGGGAGAGGGAGCCATTGCAATTGCAGCACTCATAATGAAAAGAGTGCGAGTGCAGGGTTGTGGGAAATGGCGACAGGTGGTTCGTGTTGTAAGGAGACAAGAACGGGAACGGGACAGCTGCAAGGAGAAGCAGGATGGAATAGGCCAGGCCAGTCAGCGAGCTAGAGTGAGCCGAGTACCTGGGTTTTTCTGGGTCTGGGTTCTCGCGAGTTAGTTGGAGGTTTCCTTTCTTGTATTGACTAGCGAGTATAGCAGAGACAAGCAAAAAAAAAAAAAAAACCCGGATCGAAACGAATCGGTCGGAGACGACCGTAAATGTAAAGTGAGACAGGAATGGAAACGATCGTGAACGTGCCCGACTCGAGTCAGCACACGATTCGATTTGACTCTGGGTGAGTCTTGTCGCGGGAGTGACGGACAAGAAAGCCAGAAAAAAGAACGTCCAGAACTAATTGGAACCAGAACCACACAAAGGGAGGCCGGGCTGGGGCTGAGATGGGCTGGAAGGAATAATATTATCGATAGCTCAGCTCAGGCGACAGAGACCAGATATAGAAGCTGGTTGGTCCGTTGGTGATGGTGGTGGATGGTTCGACGACGGCTCGCTCTTCTTTTTGCCCTGCGCGCTCTGACTGGGGTCCAAGCTCAAAGCGGGCGGTTCAGCTCTGTGCGAGATGTGACAGAGCAGAGCCCGAAGCAAGATCCAATTTGCTTTCCCTTGTTCTGCAAGCAAAAATGGGAGGTAGAGAGAAAGAGAGATGCGAATGGGGGTTCAGAAGGGAAAGAGAAAAGGAAAAGGAAAAGGAGAAGAGAAGAAAAGCAAAGATGACGAACCGAGAAGGATAGAAGAAGAGATAACCCGGTTGTTATTTCCTCTCCTCGTTGCAGTAGCAGTTGCAGTTACAGTTGCAGTTGCGAGTAAGGTAGTCGAAGGAGTGAAAGAAAAAGCCAGGGGCGTCAGAGTGGCCTTGGTCGATCGACTGGCGACTTGTTTTATCAAATTCGGTACGGGGTGGGTTGGGATGTTGGCTCCAGCCCGGCAGGCCCGTGTTTCGCCTGGTTTCGCTCAACTAAGTTGGTTTTTAGTTGGTTCCCAAATTCAGTTGGTCGTAAATTAGTTGGTCGTCGCAGTGGGATACGACCACCTGCACAGAATTGCTTATTCCGTCGGGTCAATTGGAGAAGTGCAGTAGCACGACCTCTTGGCGACTGTCCTTCTGGAGGGGAGAGGATGATAACTGTGCCACTTCGAGTCTGGTACAGCGAGAGAAATCCAAGTCCACCTAGATCCTAATACAAATCGACAAAGATCAATCCTCTCTTGTCGATAGAGATCCCCAGTCTGACAGTGTGATTAGGCCTGTAAGTACTGACGGTGCAGGCAGTTCAGGCGGCTAGCCAACAACGTAAGTAAATATGCGAGACCGTGGGCCAGACGCAATGGATCAGCGAATGAAGAGATTCTCACAACCGACTGTAGATGTGACGAGGGAGAGGCGTTGGTGCCGGCGGCAGCAATAGTACAGGAGTGACAGCGAGCAATCACAGATAGTCGCAGTTCCGGTTGCACATCTCAATCAAAAGTCAGGCTCTCGAACGGAGTTGGAGGTCGTAGAAGGACGATGTTCAAGGAAGATGGTGCCAATATCTCTCGACAACAGCAAAGAAGGGAATAACAGCAGAGGTTCACCAGATCATCAATGAGGTATCAGTTGGGAACCTGGCGATGTTTTATTTGGTGCCATGTATTTTATGAAGGGGGATACGGAGAAAAGTGACACAAAGCACGACGCCTGGTTCGTATCTTGAAGCAATGGATCCAACCCAGCGAGACGAGCCAAGGGACAAGGATGCGATCGAAAGAATAAAAAATGACTGGGGTGCGCCTGGTTGGCAACAGTGTGTACATGCCTTGGGTCTATCCAGGGGTGTGAGACTATCCAGCACCAATCCAAAGCCTCTGAAAGGACCAACTAACACCAACCTGTCTACACATACATGCTAACAGAGAGCGGTGCAAAGGCCCCTATTTCAGAGCTTATCGGTTCGTAGAGAGCGGATCATACCAACCAACAGGACGAGAATAAGACAATGGTAGCTATCCGAGGCCTACATACCTACATAGAACTGGCAAATTGACAGGCCGACAAACGTCCTCAAGGAAACAGCACACAAGGCATGGCGAACCAGGGTCCAGGGGTGGTCCTCACCTGAATCCTGCTGCTGGATGCACGCGCGACCCAAGTCGGCCACTCGTCGTTGACCTCGTTGACATAAATTTTGCTCCCACCGTTGCTGGCGGTTTGATATTGATAATACGGAGTACTATGTACTGGCAAACCCTTCGACGTGGCCCCAGTTGCTGCTGCTTGGTCGCAGATCCCTGTTCGAATTATCGGCCATGAACCTCATATGCGCACGAGTTGTGTGTAATTATTGTTATATTGGCCGTGATGTGCTGCTGCGATTTTCCATTCAACCAGCATGTGATGTCCTTTGCCTCCAACGTACCGGGCATGGAGTATCTGGCTTCATCACGCATCGTTCCTTGCTTCACTCATTGATCCCAAATTCGTTTGACTGACGACTGACTAATACTCTATTCAAACGCTCTCTCTCTCTCTCTCTTTAGGGGTGGTCCCTATAGAGCTTCGCCCGAACACTGGCTGTTGAAGATCCAATCTGACATGACCGCTCCTCAGCCTTGATATACCTCTTGTGTCGATCTCGGACACTCAGATAAGCACTTAGCTGTTGAGAAGCAGTGTGTTGGGTTCATAACGCAGGTCTCAGATCACTACTGAGGACAAATCCGTTGATTCGTTGTGAGCCGTACCACCATCTGTCATACCATGTTTCCGGTGGCAGCTTCAGGGTCTTACTGGAACAGGGAGTGGTGTGAATGGACCTCCAGGGATGTCTAGAATCTGAAAACCATTCCATCTCATTCCTGTAACAGCCAGTATCAGCACCATTTTCAGAAGGCTCTATTGATGCTCGCCGCTAGTGAACCCCATGGCGCTGGTACGCTAGCGGTCTCAAGGCCGCTCGTTGGTGGTTCGGGATGGGCCAGAGCCGGTCATCTGAAGAACGATGCAACTTGTTTCGTCAGCGGTCCACAAGGAAGTCACTGCAGTTTTAATGTCCATGGAAAGAAAGACTGACAGACTACCTATCAAAGAGCAACCAATGATAGCTTGCCCTTTTGCCTGTCATCAGCAAACCAAGACCAATAAAGGCGTATGACAAAGGGGGAGGGTCCATTGGACAATTCGATGTTGTTGCTGATGAGTGGTTTTGACGATTGTTGTTTACAGGCAGGCGATAGGTGAGAATACCTGTTACCTATAAAGCAACTACCTTACCTAGTACCATTGCAGCTACCTTATGAAATCTCATCCTCTGAAGGGAGGTTTTTACTGCATGTATACCTATCCGTACCTTAAAAGGTAGCTACATTTACCTTTCGGCAAGGTCAACATAACCTCACCTACCCGCGGAAGTCAAAAATGCCATGCATGTACCGTAGGCAGGTGAGATCGGGGGCCTTCCTCCTCAATGGGGCTCGAGTGTATGGGTCGCCCTTGCCAGAGTTCGATTTATCCCATGGCTACCTACCTATGAGAAGGCATTCCGAGGCAGAACCAACATTCTCATATCAAAGAAGTCTTGGAGTGCCATGACTGCCTCGTGGCCATTGACATCGACCCTGGCTCTTTACTGGGTACTTCACCAAAAACACCTGGTACCTCATTAATCTTCAGTGCATCCCCCAAAGGACCCATTTTCAATGATACGTCCTGTCGTCTCCCCACCATCTCAACTCGCGCACCCTCTCAGCCTCTCTCACTCTCTCTTCCACTGAAACTTGCCCCTCTAGCCCCTCACTCGCCCCGGAACCCCCAAACATACGTACCTTAGTAGTTAGTAGGTACTTAGGGCCCTGACGATCCTTTGATGGATATGGTGCACCTGGATAATACAGCAAAACTCCATTCCAGCTGCTATGCTAGGAACCACAAGGGCGTCTAGACAAGTTGATGGGGAAAAGCCATCTCTCTGAGGATGTTTGCCTGTTGACATCAATGGGGCCATAGGGAGAGGTTTGGAAACAAAGGAGTGTCCATTCGTCTTGATATGTTCTTACAATTGTTTCGGACCGTCGTTTACAGTTGAGCCCCTCCCCTCCTTTGAGCCCCCGCTTTTTACCGTGCACCATAAGGCAATAGTTTCGCTTTTATAAGTCAGAATAACAAGAGGAAGTTTGCAAATGGTGAAAAGTATCGTAATTACCTCCAACTGTCTCGGTGTGTACCAAATAGTCTTACTGCTTCAGCACCTTTCTTTCGAAATATCATGATCTTCATTATTCACACACCCAGTTGCGATTTTTCGAAATGATCTGCATACGTTATGATGTCCATCAATCATGTCTAAGAAAACAGTCACCGGTTACAAATACTAACAAAACTAACAATCCTTCCCTCCAGGACTGAGAAATTCGAATGGAACCCTTCGCCGTCAAAGAATCGTGACCGCAGAAGTCAATCTGGCTATATCGATATCACAACTAGACTTGGGAGTATTTTTGAGAAAAGTTCAATTTCGTAGCACAACATCCAATATCGGGCCCCACCATATCACGTTGGTGTAAATGTTCAAGAGTCTCACTTTGCATCGACAGCGCTCCATTTCCGCCTTTATGACAACAATCCTTGTATATATATTTTTTGCCCCTGTCTCTGATCGGCCCTCTCGTCTTGATCCTGGCCAATGACTTGTGACGGAGTTATACATGCCCGTGGAAGAAGAGAGAAGCTCTTCACATCAGAGTTGGTTCATAGTACTAATGTAATGGGACCTTGGGCTCAAGACTCCTGGGACTTGGATTAGTACCTACCTACCTTGATACCTTAGGTAGCCTCAGGGTGTAAGAAGACTTCTGACGTTAAACTAGGGTGTTAAAAATGCTTAGTCTAAAATCCTCTATATCTACACTAAATTACACCAAGTTTACCTAAGTTTACTCAAGACCTTTTTGTCACCTAGGATAAAGGTCCTAAGTTTTATTGCATCCCCTTGGGTAGTAGCCTAATGGAGAGTCCGATAGCAGGAAGAAGAAGAAAAAGGCCAGAGCCAATGACCCTTGCCAGAAGGGGAAAAAATGCAAAAGGCGCCGCGCATCTCCCGCCGCCAACGCCTCAGGTGGCTTTTGGTTGTTTTAAGGTAGCCAGGAAGCAAGGTACCTAGGTAGCCACGGAGGCTTTTTGGCCCATCCTCTAGGTAGTTAGGATGCTTTGTACAGAGTAAAGAAAGAACCTATTAATCAGGTTTCCCTCCCCTCCTACTTTCGCTTGTGCCTCGCCTTCAGCATCCGTTTCTGTTTCCCAGGGCTGTAACTCTGTGCAATTGCAATTGCAACTCTCATTCAGCAGCGGCTGTGTTGGGACTGTGTTGTTGTTGTTGTTGTCGCCGTTCGTTCGTCAAACCCCATCTCACCTGAGACGTTGTCTCAGGTTAGCAGCTTTGTGGAGGGTTTCCTCCACCTGCGCTGACACCACACACCTCGCGCTACTGCAACGCGACGCTGCACAAATGCCCAATTCGTTCTGTAGCCACCTTCTTCTGGGCGCCGTCGTTTGCACATGTTTCGAATTGTCCATGGAATGCCCTTTGATTGGTTCATCCTTACTACCTTCAAACATGATCAGAGCTAATCCGTGTCAATACCTTATGTGGTTTAGCCATCATCTCGACTTATCCCGCCCTCCACTATACGGGGTACGTACTTGTCATCTTCTGCCATCCATGATCCATTCACTGTGCTATCTTGCTTAGGTATGTCAGGCGGCGGCTGAGGGCTGGGCTGTATGGTTCTCTCGTGAGGTTATTTCGACAACCAGGCGACATCGTAACTGACATGGACCTTGGAGAATTACCAAGAGTTGCTATTCAAAATACTAATGTTTGCACTATATTACGAGTTGCCGGCGATACTGGGGAGTCGTTGAAGCTCGTCGAAACAAATTGCCGATACCATAAGGTTTTTACTTCGTGTGAGTTGAAACTATGCTCCGTATGCGTTGGGTATTACTTCCATGGGAGCACGGACGACGTCAACTTGAGTTCGCTTGCCGATGTAACGCGGATGATGCTGTGGCTCTGTGAGTTACGGTGGAAAGGCTGTGCCTGCGCCCTTGCATATATAAATGTATTGTAAGTCGCGTAACTTCATGCACTCGCTCTAACAGTGTTGGTGAACGAGCATATGTAGTAGTCACATCAGCCCTTTATTCAGTGCGACCGATCTAATCGGGGTGGCCTATATTTAGCAAGACTGTCTTTTGTCAATCTCTTTTCGGTCGCACTGCTTTGATGATATCTAGTACATGAGGCCTGTGTGTAGCATGGGATGTTGTTTGGCTTGGACAAGACATTGGGAAAATATAGTTCGACGTGCACTTGACTGCATAGACATTCATTTGCCGACAAACAACACCCCGGATACAACACGAGAGCCCCGTTCTCTTTACCAATAATTTCGCATCAAATACAATAACTTTATGGATAATACGCTACTGTAATGACAATGCAAATAGAGCTACGCACGATGTAGGGTAGGCGAGTTATAACTATTAATTTAACAGAAGCACCTTACCTAGGTACCTAGTTACTAACATATGGACTGTAGCCATGACAAGATTAGTGTTTGGTGATGTGCTGTTGGATTAGCAATATATAGGCAAGAATGGACATTGTCCAGTAATTACTTAAATTGCTCGCTATGTTAAGATTTGGTGGACGATAAAACCCGTAGCCATGACATCTAGACTACAACCCGAGCAGAGCACAAACCGAGTAGAGTACGTATTCGAAACGGAAAATGCATTTTGTATGCTAATATGTAATTAGCTCCAAGGAAGTATTGGCAAATCTTTACCTTGGTAGTTTATAGAGCTAGCTAGGAAAAAGAAAGGTTGTGCCAGATCGAATACAGATCAGCAGCGGCTCAACTGTTATGACTTCACATCTCATGAATTATAAATCAGGTAGTATATAGATATGCTTAGCCTTCACGCTCTATGCTTACACTCTGCAAGACACTCATGTTCTTATTGAGATAGGTAGAATACGACGAATAACTACTGAGGCAGAACAAACTAATAGTAAGCCAATCAGGAGACAAGACATTTTTTCTGCTTCGAGATGCCCCACGTTGCGCCACATCTCAGCCTCACCAAAAATTTACAAGAAACAATTCTCAGTAAAAGAGACAGCTTGATATCTCTTTTAGTCACAGCAGATCCATACTTTCAGACGCAAACCCAAGAAGAATCAGAGTCAGAAAAGGGCTTCCCAACGTTTACAATTTGACTTTTCACAAGGGACAAAATGCCCGCCCGAACGAAGAAGGAAGAGCAGCCACAGGCTGAGGATACCAACATGGAGGACGCCCCAGCCTCTGCGCAGCCTGAGGTGAATAATGAGGATGCCGAGGAAGAGGAGGAAGAGGAGGAGATTGAGCCCCAGAGAATCCGAATCGTAAGCACAAAAGCAGTGGTGACACAACGTGATATCAACTGACACATCGCTAGCTTCCTGGCTCAACAGACACTGCTGCTTCCTTTGAGTTCATTGATGAAGGCCATACGCTCGGCAACGCGCTGAGATATATCATCATGAAAAAGTTTGTATTTCCTAGCATGTCCTATGAAGCCAACTAACACATGGCAGCCCCGATGTTGAGTTCTGTGCTTACTCTATCCCCCATCCCTCAGAGCCCAAGATGAACATCCGCATTCAGACCTACAGTACGTATACGCAAGGCCTCACGGGTTTGTACTTATTAACAAGTATCAAGGTGGAACCGCAGTTGACGCTCTCAAGAAGGGGTTGGCCGACATTCAAGAAGTATGTGACGTAGTCGCCGATGAGTTCTGGACCAAGAGGGAGGCCTACAACGCAGAGCAGGGGATTGACCGATGAGCCCGAAATTATGTGCTCAGGACTTAAAAGTGTTTGCATTCACATGGATCATGATGGAAATAGAGGCGTTTTGAGGAATCCCTTTCAATAAGATATATACACAAGCCCTTGTTGCTAGTTGCGACCCTATGCATCCTGTTAGCCACATCCTCAGCAGAGAGCCAAGTAATTCGATGCTCACCTCGAGGAAGCCAGTCATAAAGCTGGATGGTAGTCGCTTGTCACCTCGGAAGTTCTCCTCCTTGAAGTAGGCCATGATGTGATTGGTCTGCTTCCAAAAGTTCATTGTCTCCTGTGTCCACGAGGTCAGCATAAAATCCCCCTCTACACCAATTCATTCCAGCTGGGGAGTTCGAGCGCACCTGGTACTCGGCGTGGGACTTGAAGAGAAGAACGTCCACAACAGAGAGCTTGTTCACAAATCGCTGTCGTTCGAATTCTTGCCGCATGCGGGTACGGATGGCGGAGACGGGCATGGGCATGTTATACATGGTTTGGACTTCGGGGGCCTATATCTGGTTGATCAGCAGCTGGTCGGTCGCAAATCCACTGGACAAGCTTCGTCGAAAGCCATGTCGAGACTAGGAATATCGTGATCCCAGAGAATGCGTCGTGGGTTTAGCAAACATACAGCTCGAATCCATTCTCGGTAGGAGGATAGCACTCGTCGCTTGGCATCAGACCAATTGGCCGCTGTTCAGGGCATCAGTCATGTTCGTAAAAGCAGTTTAATACACCGAGACTCACACTGTGCCGTCTTCTTAGCAAACTGGGTCGGCGTAATGGCCATGGTGGGCAATCAATGCTCTCTTGACGTCGGAAACCAATCTGCTCTGACGTTTCCCAGATTCCCGAAGCCGACGGGAGATGCACGAAAGCACCGCGGTCATACGGTCACGTGAAAAACGCCACAACCAATGCACCGCCACGAAACCTATCTTCCACTCATAGGCCTGCCTTTCGTCAGCGGCCAGCGGAATCAAAGCATCAGGAAAATCTAAGGACATCTAATGACCTCACATGGGCCTATTTCGCATCGATGTTTTTGTTAATAAGCGCTTATTGGGGAGAGAACCAATAAAAACCATTAAAGCTGTATTCGTTGCCTACATACCCTGTACCTACCTATAGGTTAGTAGGTTAGGTAGATACCTACTAATGTAAATAACCTACTTACTACGTACCCCCAGTCTCTATATACTAAGGTTATAATATTATAATAACTTTAATTAATAATATCTTTATTATTTAATATATAAATTAAATAGTATAAAATAATTTTAAAATTAATTATTATTAGTAATTATAATAATTTTATTCTTTTTCCTAGCTTTTTTCTTTTTAATATCTTTTTTATATTTTTTCTTTTACTTTTTAAAGTATTACTTTTTTAACTTATAAATCTCTTTAAAATCTAGATAATAGGCTTAAAGTAATTAATCT
>JABEEO010000804.1:0-22707 GCA_013364945.1 Fusarium tupiense | reverse complement strand
ATATATAATATTATTTACCTAACTATATACCTAAGTAACTAGGTATTAAGCTATTATTAGGTACTTATAGGAATTTTAAACCCTAATGTCTACTTCTGGAAGCCATTCTCTGGAGTTTACGAACTTTGGATCTACATGGTCTGCGCCGTATGGTTCTTTGATCGTCTCTTCCGTGTGCTACGCGTTGCGCAGAATGGTGTCCGGCGAGCCAATATCATCGAGCTATCTGATGAGATTGTCCGTCTGGATATCTCTGGTGTTAGATGGCTATCTACCCCGGGTTACCATGCCTACATATACTTCCCTACACTGCAACCGCTTCTCCCATGGCAGAATCACCCAGTCTCCATCACTAACACAGCTATACTGCACAAGGTGTCTACATCGGAGCAAGCATCATCCCACTCGGGTGACGTCGAGATGAGCCAGAAGATCCCTCAAGTTGCCATATCACAGAGCGTCGCCGGTACTGACAGCATCTCCCTCTACATCCAAAAACACAAGGGGACCACAAGTCTACTACGAAAGCACTCAAACCTTCCTGTTCTCCTTGAGGGCCCTTATCGCGGCAACATCATTCGTGATGTGCTGAAATGCGATCGCGTACTGCTTATCGCTGGTGGGATTGGCATCACTGGTATTCTGTGGTGGACCCGAGCTCACGTGAATGTCAAACTGGCGTGGAGTCTGAAAGATTCTTCTCGGCCGCTTTTGAAGGACCTAGAACCAGCACTGAGCGAAATAGCAGACAAGGCCATATCGGTGGGCGAGCGGTTGGGTGTAAAGGCGCTTTTGGAGCATGAAGTCGAAGCGGGTTGGAAGAGGATTGGTGTTGTCGTTTGCGGTCCTCCTGGACTCTGCGATGGTACTCGTTCTGCTGTCGTGAGTGTTGGGAAGGCAAGGGAGGCTGTGTTTGAGCTGGAGGTCGATGCTTTCAGTTGGTAAGCGAGATAATATACCTGACTATATATCAATTGCCTTCACTTGAAGATTGTGATTGCTCACATGAGCGGATGTGATCGTGGAGTAATGATGCCTCAAGGCATAATCGACTGTTCGATAGACCTAGCCTTAGTATGCCCTTTCAGGCCATCGATAGTCAAGAGAAATGTAGTCCTTCTTTACGAAACGACATTGTCCTGCCATCATCATGAGGAAATAAGTTTGTGAATTTGTGAGTAAAGCCTGGCCTGTCGTAATAGGAACTTGTCTCTTGACCAAGCACGCCTGGTCCTCAGCAGGAACGTACTGGCGTTAATCCACAACTTGGTCATTATGGATTGGGCAGTAAGGGGCAATGTACGGTTTGATAAGGGGGGGAAGCGAGCATTTGCCTGATCTGGCGTGGCGAAAGGATATTCGATTTTACATGCAGCTGGAATACGGGGTGAACTGATGTACATCACTTAGCAGATGTTAAGCGCCAATAAGGAGTAATAGCACTGCTACCACGAAGGGGGAGCAAATTGCATGAACTGTATCACACGACAATAGGTAATTACTCACAGTGAACAGGCAAGGGGCCGGCAGAAGTTAATAGTGCCTTTGTATCGAGTCCCTAGTGGTCACCTATCAGACAGCCTAGAAAGCGTCCTTTGAGATCGGATAAGTGGCAAATGCTTGTTTGCATTTCCTCGGGAATGATCCCCAAACCCCCTATCTAATATCAATAACACCACGGTTGGACTCTGATAGGGCGCTAAGTGGCCGAACGGCCCGCTATAACCGGCTTTAGCAACCATGACATACTCAGATGCGGTCGCGTGCTACTCAGGGGAATTACTGTTTATATCTCAAGGGGGAGAAAAGGGATTGTTGGTCATGGCGGGAGCGAGAGGTGTAGTAAAAGGATTAAAGGGGCAGAACATAATTACCGGGAGAGTGCATAGTTGGGATTTCTTGCCTCAGCACGAATGGAAGGAACTTTTGGAAGGACAATAAGGTTAAAAACAAGCACTTGAAACCTGGCTATGATGCAGTGGGCAGGATCTCGTAACTATGATCTTACATACGGCTGGAATACGAGGTTGGTCCAAGTGTTGGATTCGGGCAGTTTCTACTAAGAAGGAAAAGGTCGATACGAAGTGACAGCACGGATACTATGGTTGAATGTGCAAAATGTGCGCAAAATAATGTGCTGTCTAAACATGTCGCGTCATAGAGAAAGATCTTTGATATAGGCAATTGTCTTTTTAACAATGACCAAAAGGTCATGCGGGGTCCAATATGGCCTGAACCAGACATACCTTCCCTTGTTGAAGTTGCATAAGGCCAGTAATGCTGGATCTATGTATAGATTCTGTATGAGATGTCATTTATCTCGTATAAGCTGTCAAGGCAGTCCCAGCCCCTGGATCCAACAGCCCGCATGTCAAACCATCGAAGCTCGGTAAGTGCAGACGTTCCGGAGTCCCGAATCCACAAAACGCGGACCGCGATGCGCTAAGCTCAGTAGCGGAATGATAGATGGTCCATGGCATCATGAAGCGTCAAATACGAGAGGGCCATTCAGAGTGTATTCCCAGCTGGAGCTCGTGATCAATTTCTATTCTGGTGTTAACGCAAGGAACGGCTTGAACTACCCTAGACTAAGAATCTTAGGGCGGCCAATTACACGTGAGACGTTTCATTTCCGTATAACCAGCCGGTAAAGACTAAATTCTGGCCGGAGAAACTTTCTCGTGATTTGTTACAGCGGAAATAACCATTCATGAACAGCACAGAGTTCTCGTTATATTTCCCAATCACACAGAATTATCCAATGACATACACACCAAATCAAGGGATGCAAAAACACAAGCAAATCACAGAGATGCTGGCGTTTAGCCGCGACGCCCTAACTCTTCTAGGCTGGATGATCTACTGCAACCCTCCACTGTCACACTTCCCCACTCGCCCCAGCGGCCCAGACCTCCCAGGATCTGCTGCCCCCTGCAAATTTGTGCTGCCGCTATTCCGCGACAAGAACAACATTTCCGATGTAGCCGGTCCCTTGGTTTTAGCCACCGTGGCACCTTCCTTCGTGAGAGGGGAAGGGGGACCTTTTTTCCCCCTTCCTTAATGATCTACACGAGAAGGAAGTGGCTGACGTTGGATTGGGAGGATTGCCAGCGCAGAGGCTGAGCTGGTTAGTCTAGGCTGAAGAGGAGCTGTTGGTAGGCAGAAGGCACAGTACCTAATATGACTCAGGCCATGATGACCCCACCAATTTCGCTCGTTTATGCAATGTCCTTTGAAACGAGGGATAATGAACAAATGCGCTTTGTTCTGTTTCCCGCTGTGTTTGCATACCGAAGATGGTCAAAACATTGACTTTAACTTCGGATAACGGCTTGGACAACGCCCTACCTAAACCATGGGAGGGAAACCTTGTTGCCATCTGGCATCCATTTGGATCATGACGAAAGATTCAGCCAAAAGGGTGCAATGACATGGCCTGACATGACTTAGGGCTGCAGCTCCGTCCTCTCATTTTCAGGTCCAAATTCGGGAATAACCGAGCAAGGGTATTTCTTCCCATTCTAGCGCCCAACCCAAGTTTCTCGGCCGCTATGCAGCAGAAAGAAATTGGTCTCGTGATGCATGACCTCGGGTACAACGAGATTAAACGAGCTCCTACGGTCAATCATACCATAACATGTTTAGCCTCCGTGTACCCCTCCACCAATAGCACTAAAGTAAGTCAACACTGCCTGCCCCCTTTTTTGCCTTAGTTGAAACTCGGCTCCTCGGCTCGCCCTAAAAACAGGTGAATCCCGCGCCTCCGCCAATCACACACGCCCAAAGCATAAGCAGACGGTGCCGAAAATCCGTAACACGAGATTGCTTAGTGCTAGCCAAAGCAAAGAGGAAACAGCGCACGCGAGCTTCTTCGTTTTGTTCAATTTGCATAACGTAAAGGGGGGCGTTCTCGGTCAGGGCTTTTTGGGTAGACGCCGCAGCTAATTAAAAAAAAAAGGGAATAGACGATGATGGCTGGAAATCTGATATAATAGTCCCGGGCTCCCGGTTGCTTTCTCCACATTTTGGATTTCCTGTCTCGAGTTTTCTTGTCCTTTTTTCTTCTAGAACGAAACGGCGATCATGGTGCTTGGCTTTCAGCTTTGAGGTGACATTATTTTTCTTACATTACAAGCATTATATGTGATCAGTGCTACATACTCTCATTCATTTATCTTATCTTATTTACGGCCTTTATCTATCAATCATGGTCTGCATACCCTCTTGGCTTACGAGGTTGGGCGCTCGTCTTGCCAATCGCCCATTCATCTTTACTTTTGCTGTCTCAGCCCTCTTCGCATCCAAGCTCGCCCATATCCACAGCCACCGAAACGCCGTCGCTACCGCTCGATTATTCACCTTCTTTAGTACATTCTTCGTGCAAGATATTCTCGTCCTTCTTTTAATCCGACTCCTCCTCGATCAATGGTCTCCCAGGACCCAAATACTACACTACGCCACTACAGCCGTCGCTGGTTTATTAATATTATACAACGTCGCTCTATCGTTAATATCCATTACTTTTTACCTCGTCTCCGGTGCCGAGATTCACTGGCGAAACCTCAACCTTGTCTCCGACCCTACATCCAGAGCCATCTTCCTTTCTGGTCTCGTGACCTTTATCTTGGTCGCTTCTTGCTTGATCGTCCTTGCTTGGCTGCTTCAGAATGTGTGCTATAGAGTGTTTGGGTGGGGTGCGGACATGGTCCATTTCCCTTGGGCTATGGCACGAACTGCAACAAACAGATTCTTGAGGAAGCGCAACATCTACAGCCCTCTTCCCGATCCTGAACCCGCCATTGCTGAGGAGAATAAGTACGATGATGTTGATGATGAGACCTGGGAGGAAAACTTTGTCGAGCATGGCAAATCGCAAACTCTGTACTCTCGAATCTCGCAACGAGCCAGCACTTTTGGTTTCAGGGTGCAGCCTTCAACGGTGAGGCGCATTCACTACGGCATGCCATACTTCTTCTGGTCTCTCTTCACCGTCGTGATGCTGGTCTTGCTTCTTGAGCGTCCCGATGATCGATCCCTGCTCTTCCTCTCATGGACCACTGGTCTCCTTCCCTTCGTCGACGTCTCATCAACCGCACCACTCCTCGATCAACTTCCTTCCAGGTTTGAACAAGTCGGCATTCAACACCAATGGGATGAGAAGTCAGCCCTTGGCGAGCCCCCAAAGATGGATTGGCTGCCCAAGGGTAAGCCTCTGGCTGGCTTTGAGGATTGGTACACTCCCAACGAGCTTCACTACAACGCCGCCAAGGATCCCATGAGGATCTCCAACCTCGACCAGCCTGTTCTGGAAGAACTGAAGGATAAGCTCAAGGATGTCTCTGTCAAGCACGTCATGCTCTTCCTGCTCGAAAGTACCAGGAACGATATCTTCCCCTTCAAGAAGGGCGGTCACATGTGGGACAAGTTCAAGGATTCTTACCCTGATAAGAAGATTCCCGAGGATGTTGAGGAACGCCTCAAGAACTTGATGCCCAATGCCCGATATGTCACTGGCGACTACGATGATGGCTTCAAGCATGATAAGACACCCAAGCGTGGCGGTGCTCATTTCAGCAACGCTTATACTTCCGGTACTTATACTCTCAAGAGTCTTGTCGGCACCATCTGCGGTCTCAACCCCCTCATCGCCGACTTCAACCTCGACTACAAGCGTCACATCTACCAGCCCTGCCTCCCTCAAATTTTCGACGCCATGAACAAGGCCGAAGATGAGAAGGCTGCCAAGTGGAAGTCATACTTCTTCCAGACTGCCATGATCCACTACGACAACCATCACAAGCTCATGACTGCCTGCGGTTATCCCGAGGAGAACACTCAGGACCGAGACTCCCTTCGCAGTCAGAATGCTAAGCATCGTGTTGATCTGGAGGACATCAACTACTTTGGCTTCCAGGAGGATCCTCTCGAGGATTACATGCGCGATGCTTTCAATGATGCCAAGGAGAACAACGGTCGTGTTTTCCTCACACATATCACTAGCACGAGTCATCACGCTTACGGTATTCCCAAGAATGAGACCTACACTGCTATCGGCTCTGGCAAGGATATTGATGAGATGTCACATTACGCCAACGCTGAGAGCTATGATGATAAGTGGATTGGCAAGGTTCTCAAGATGTTGGATGACCAAGGTGTTGCAAATGAGACTCTCATCGTGTTCCTTGGTGATCACGGTGTCTCACTGGTTGAGAATGGCAAGGCCTCTCCTTACTATAACCCTAGCGTTGGATCTGACCATGTCCCGCTTGTTTTCTCTCACCCGTCTCTTCCCGCTTTCAACGTCAAGCACGCCGTTCACTCCACCCAAGTCCTTCCTACGATCCTCGATCTCATGCTCGAGAGTGACTCATTCGAAGGCGTCAGTCGCAAGGCCGCCGAGTCGCTCGTGGGTAACTACGAAGGCCAGTCCCTCCTGCGCCCCCTGCAAATGGTCAACAACCAAACAGGCCAAGCCCAGTGGCACTTCACCGTCGTCAACCCCGGCCGAGCCATGCTCAACGTGCGCGATGTCCGCTATCCCGACCGTCACCTCAGCGTTCCTCTCATCGACAACACCGAGTGGCGCCTCAGCGATCTTGCTGCTGACCCGTTAGAAAAGGATCCTGTTCAGGCCTTTGACTACCTCTCATTCTTGGACTCTGTGGAAAAGAAGTGGGGTGTTGAGTGGGCGCAGTGGGTAGAGGAGGGTGCTTTCATGACGAGGTGGCATGTGCAGGAGAATGGAAAGCGTTGGCGTTATGAGAGGAATCCTAATGTCCAAGAGACAAGGGATCAATAAAAAAAAGGTTGGGGAGTTCAGCGGTATAATAATGAAGATGTATGAATAGTTTGCATTTTAGACTTTTGCATTGCGATATCCATTTACAGCAGTCTCGGTTCACCAATGGCTCTCTTTGTGACCTGTCTATATCTGAACTCGATTGCCATGCTCTGAGATGTATGCCGCTGTCTAGCTAACGGTAGTGAGGTCATTGTAGACCAAGTGCTCTGTCAATGCAGGCGTTTCGGGCACTGAAACTCGTTCCAACAGGCTGTTCGTCGATCTGGCGTCGTGTCGTCAATCGGGGTGTCATTTGCATTGGCAAATCGTAATATTTCAAAACAACATGCGTCCAGATCCTGCCAACCGGTCGGTTTAGGAGTGCTATGTGCTTCCAGCTACTAGTGACTCTCATAGCATCACAATTTGGTCACATCCGTGTGTCATGAAATGTCACGATCCCCAGCCGTTTTGGTAAAAGGCGTATCGCGCACCACAGCACACCCGTCTTGATGGGTAACAAATCATACAGTTTTCCTTGTACCCTTAAGCTATATCCACTATATATATTATATTGTCTGGGGCAACGTAAGCCATAGATGAGAATGCATGTTACAAAATAAACGACTTACCCTGAAGATATGCTACGGTAACCTAGCGCACTCTGAAACCACGGCTTGAGAGAAAAGAGAACAGTCCTCGTGACTATGTACTACCACACACCATGAGCTTCAGGACTATTAAATAGCTATACCAGAATGATAAAGTAGCCATGAATTGATGGGCTAACCGCCGATGACTTATCTCGATTTGGCATGCATTGCGGGGGAAGCTCTAAAAATAGCTGGTATAAAGTTATGCAACGTTATTACAACCAATCAAGGCGTAAATCTCAACCACGACAACTTTATGCTCATTCCAGCCAACGAATAAATAACTCACAACGAGCCTAACAAGTCCCAGGACGCCCGATCATCCAGCGCGAGTCCCGACAGGGCATTCATCGCCGATAATCCGTGATCGACTCCCTGTAAGATCACGGCACATTTTATACTAAGTTTTCAGCTCTGCCAGAATTGCGGGGATGATCGCTGCTCACAATCAGCCTTATGCCCTCCGATGGAACCTGGCTTGACTTTATCGGGATTAAAGTAACCATGGTGAGACAGTGAGTGATCGGTTAACTGCCTTTGTGAGTTAGATAAGGCTGTAAGTGGCTTGCAGCTAGGCAGTAGAGACTAAGACGGTGAAATTTTGGACCGTTAATGGATGGCGGTGTGTTGGGTTATAAGAGGCAGATAATTCCCCAGCTTGGAGACTGTCCATCATCCTGCAGAGTCATATTAAGCTTAAATCATGAAGTTCAGCACCATCCTCCTCGTTCTCGCCCCCCTCGCCTCTGCAGCTACTTCAAAAGAAGCTGCTGCTGGCCTTCCCGACCTTGCTTCGGCCGGTGAGAAGGGTCACGATCTTTCATCTCACGGCGAGGGACTTCAGCTCGCCGCCAAGGTCTGCCCAGTCAAGTTCCCCAGGAAGTGCTCCCTCGGCAACTTCTGCTGCCGAACCCTGAAGTGCTGCAAGAAGGAATGCTGCCAGAACTCGGCGAGGTATTGCAGCAATGGCCGTTGCTACAAATAGACAGCAAGTCTATCAAAAATAAAGTAGGTTTACGTCAACATCTTGGTCAGAACAGGTACTAACCAATTGTAGCATGAATGACACAATAACGGATTGATCTGAACTGGCTCAGTGATTCGAAGGGATGACCTACACCTTGGGATTCAGCTTGTTGGAAAGGAACCTCGACATGGCTAAGGTAGCATAAGAATGAATAAATGGTCTTTTATTTCAGTTGTCGCAGTGTATCGCAACCCATCTTCAGCCCTTCGCCTGGACCCTATACATCCACCTAAGTCAAAACAACATCTGGCTGAGGATCATTTGGCCTGTCCCAAGGGAAGCCATTCCTGAATAACAACTCATCTTTCGACTTCTCAGTAGACATGACTACCATGCACGAGTATTCGCTGACATTCATGCTGATAATTCGATAAAGGCCACGAGCTATATGCTTCGTCACCTGCGTTACCGCATGGTGAACATGCTCGTTGGTGCCTGTTCGAAGAATGGTGAAGTTGGAGTCACCGTTGATGTTGATAAAGATGACATCGACTCTGTTGATAATGGTGCCAAAGCCTGGAGCTGGCGGCGGCCATGAACTGGGGTTGGTGGAAGGGTCGACCGAATAATGGACTATTTGTTGATGAGCCATTATGCGTGAATGCTTGATGTGATAAGAGATTTGGCTCTTTTGTCAGAAGGTGGTGAAGCGCTGAAAGGGGCGACTGGGAGAAATGGCATGTATTTATACACCATGGCACTAATCATTTGCCTTATCTCGCTGGTGATACCCTCTGTTGGTCGTTGTCTCATTTTATCAAAAGTTCCACTACGCCTCAAACGTATCTTCCCTGCTCATTCAGAAGTCCTCATGACATTGCAGCCAACACCGTGATGTGCACACTTCTGGGTAGCCGAACACGAAAAGTAGCTCTCCGAGAGGCGACTGGAAGAACTCGTGAAAGAATAAAATATTTCCAGCCATACATAACTAAGCTCTTGTATCCTTGCCAGTGTGAGCAGTGGTGATGGTCTCGCTGTTTCTTATCTTATCCTTATCTTATCGCGTCACCATTTGTCCATGTCTCGACTTTCAGCCAGCCATAGTCACGCACAGCCTGTCGATCACTAACATGATTGGACGCGTCAGAAGCGTGTCCGCTGATAATTGGCGATTTGCCAAGCACTGCCCCCGCCTGAAAGACTGTTTATTTCCGATTAAATACAGGGTAGTCGCTGAGAGAAACATTCTTGGCGTTGTTTTGTTTCAATCCAAGACTTTTTATTGAAACAATGTCTGAGACTAAGGAACAAAGAAGACAGCCTGGAAGCAATGTTCCGTCATGGTCGTCGAGACTGTATCGACAAGTTGGCTTCTCAGCGAAAAAGACGTGGCAGGATAGAGGTGACATCATTCGTCACTCCAAAGAGCTCCTCACTGTAGGTTCATTGTTCTCTCATTCGGAGTCAGGCTCATGGTTCACAGGGTGCAGGACCCAATGGACTCTCGTATTCCCAACTGCCAACAGCCTCAAGCATCCGGCTTCTTGAAGTCAAGCCTGGGAACCCCAGCGAGATGCTACAATGCTCTCTCCATACAGTTGACTTAGCAGACAACCCCAAATACCACGCGCTCTCATATACATGGGAGCTAGACCCACCAAGCTTCCCCTACGAACTGAGATATCTCTCTCAAAAAGTCCCAAACTTCTCAAAAGTTGTCTCCAGCGGTGTCGACACGATTAATCACACTCTCAATCGCCTCATGCTTCGGCCACGCTCTGAACCATCAGATCCAGATGCAAAACCAGTCGAGAACACGACCGACCGCGACAAGATCCTCTGCGACGGCAAAGGCGTCTACGTCAAATCTAACCTATACCAAGCTCTTCTCCAGCTCAGAAAAGCGCGTCCAGGCCTGTACTGGATAGACGCGATTTGTATCAATCAGTCTAACCTTAATGAGCTGGGCCAACAAGTCCAAATGATGAATCGGATCTACAGTTCAGCTTCCCAAGTCACGATTTGGCTGGGTACTTGTCCCCACGTTTTCGCGCCAGGCGTCGCCAACCTCATCGAGATGACCAAATCCGGACTTCCCGAGATTACCGAGGCTGCTGAGTCCAAAGACTTTTACTACACCAGAGTTGGAACAACATCACTCTGGCATTTAGTACTTTGCGTCTTCTTCATCGTCACGCGTAAATGGTTCAAAAGGCTTTGGGTTCTGCAAGAATTATGCCTCGCCAAAGAAGCCATCTTCCTCTTGGGAGATTACAAATTCGAGGCTGATGACATCTCTGTTGCTTTTGGTTGGATGAGAAGTATTCTGGGCGCTTGGAACACCAGTGGGCTGCATATGTTTGCACAGCTATTGACGTGGGTTGGCGACATGCCTGACCAGGCTGTCTCGTTGCTCAATTCACGCCGTACGATTTCTGAGGGTGACAAAGTTGGGCTGCAGGAATGGCTCAGGCTGGTCAAGAACCGCGAGGCAAGAGATCCGAGGGATATGGTGTACGGTGGACTCGCTTTAATCAAGCCAGAGACGCTATTGATGGATCCGAGCTTGAAACAAGGCTCCGACAGCTCATTGCTGGAGCACGATCAAATTGCACAGGATGGTAGACGGCAATGGCTACCACTGCACGCAGACTACGCCATAGAATTCCCCTCGGTTCTTGAGAAGGTGGCGCTGTGTCTTTTGTCGGGTCCCGAGCCAATGAACCTCCTCTCGCTGGCAACGCGATACCGCAGTCCATTCTTCTACGACATGACGAGAGACACATGCATCCACTACTCAGCTATGAAGTATGATAAGCTGTCAGAGCTTGAACTCGATGTGCCATCTTGGTATGCTGTCCCATGGCTGGAGAACTCGCGGGGGATGAAGCCTCTCATCTGGCAAAACAGCGCACCACTCGAAAGGATATCCAAGATGATCAATAGTCCTTTAGTATCGGCTGATGGTAAGTCGCTGTTTCTTGAAGCGGTAAAATTAGACGTCATCGAGTCCTGTGTGTTGTATAATTTCTTCGGCGATCTGGCGCACGATATGGAATCCATGATCACGCTGAGCTCCACGGAGAATGAGCAAGCACAGGAAGCTGCGGCGCTGAAGGGTACTTTCAACTACGCTCCGCCATTTCATCTGCTAGAAGTGATACTCGGCATGGCTGCAAATACAAAGTCGACGGAGAAGTCGCCTCTTGAGATCTTCTGTGACCTTCTCACTGCTGGAACGTGGAGAGGCCAGCCTAGTAGCATGATGATCGGGTTCTGCCAATGGCTTGACGACTGGGTAAACAACTACGTCAAAGAACATGACAAAGAAAAAGCAAAAATTACCGACGAGACTCTCATCTTGAAAGAATTCATCGCCAAAAGGGAGCCGATCATGGCAAAGATACAGGACGACTACACCAAAGTACGCGCCGCACATCCCAATGAACCGTGGTCACCAGAAGACCCCAAGGCCATCTCGGAAGAACGCAAGACCCAAGCCTCTCACTTCGCAAGAACCCTGCAAATAACGCAGACGGTCCGAGCTCTGTTCAGGACCCAAAGCGGCAGACTCATCCTTGCACCGGCCTGGGCTGAAAAAGGCGATGTTGTGATGGCGGTGAAAGGCGGCAAGGTTCCTTACGTCTTTACACCACGAGATGAGGACATTAAGCGCAAGATTGCGTTTAAAGAGAAATACAACGGTGAGATATCGATGGAGGCGTTGAAGGTACGGGCGGGACATAAGGAGGCGCAGAAATGGGATGCGGCAAGTCTGCGGGGTGACATTGGAGGTAATGAGAGTTATTTACTCACTGGTGAAGCTTATTTGCATGACTCGGATTTGGAGGAGATTCTGGGGAGGGAATTGGAGTTTGGCAGATTACAAATCGTCTAATTGAGATGGTGCGTTGACGGAGAGTTTGGCTGTCATTTTCAGTTGCGCACCTGGACCTTGACAAACTTCTGTCATCTTCCGAGCTTGGATGTGCTTGTTGTCCGAGATGAGATTGATAGATGAGCTTCAACCTGCACATACTTTTGTTTGTGGCTTACCAACTCTCCGGATCTCAGCGGAGCGGCAAACAACGGCGGTTATTTCACGAGCGTGAATGATGAAATGAAGCAATCATTACGGAGGGTAATAATAAATTACTCCGCCAAAAAAGCCACAGGAGTTGTTTAGACGCTCGAGGCTTGGAACTATTTGCAATAATTGTTTTGCCTTTTCGATATGCTTAAACAACAGATGTAAGCCCAGCGGTTAAGCGATGTTCACCGACCACTGCGAGGTTGATCTCATGTCACTCCAAATATTCTTACGTGATGGGATCAACAAAAAAGGAAGGCAATTCATGGCTCCGGTTCTAGATCCCCCAGAACCAGTGTACACTCAACCCCTGAAAGCCCTACTCGGCATTCACGGGAACTGTCTCGTACCTGAGTTTAGCGCTGACTCTCGATATTAACCTCAACAAACACAGACGCCTCAACGGCACCTGCTACAAAGCTCCGTGACAACCTGTCCAATGAATCACCCCTGACCTCGTATTCCACAGATGAGATCCACGGGGAAAAGCTTAGCTCAGTTGAGCTCACATCGCCAAGCCAATCGATCAGCAGCAATCTCCACGACGGTAAATCAGTGGGTATCAGCCGACCTGCCCTAACCTCAGGGGTAAGGCGTTCTAGACACCGCTAGCCCGGACGGCTAAACCAGTGCAGCCAATCGCGGCCGGCGCCAAATTTCCCTCCTGTACCGAGTAAGCCACTGTCATAACATATGAACTTATGCCCTGTATTAGTTCCCAATAGTGCCTGTAACCGCGCGCTGCACCTCGGACTTCTCCAATCACCGCAACTTTCGTCGAGCCCCTGAGCACGTCAATTGCTTCTCAGCTGGCGTAGTGGATGATGTGAATTTGCCTTGCCGATGAGTTTTGCTGCTGGTACCTTCCGCTATGAGCCGTGAACCGAGATTAGTGCAGTGTTCACAGGGCTGCGGACGAGCATGTCACTACTGCATCTAAAAGTAGACTCATCGTGGGAATAGACAAACACATAAAAGAGCTGGACATCCTCTCCTCAAAGTCCTATTTTTTTCTGCTCTTCAGTCACTCACTCACATCCACTCTTTACTCGCAACTTCTCCACGCTCTTTAACAAAAGACAACAGTCCTTCCTTAATTACCTTTTCTTCAAAAACTAAATCGCCAACATGAAGTTCTCTGCTGTCACCCTTCTCACCCTTGCCACTGGCATCCTCGCCGCTCCCGTCGCCGAGGCCAACTACGATGTTTCGTACTCCAGCTACCAGGCTCCCAAGGCCCCCAAGCCTCACTATGAGAAGCCCAAGCCTAAGCCTCACCACGAGAAGCCCAAGCACGAGTATCCTGCTCCCAAGCCTCACCATGAGAAGCCTAAGCCCAAGCCTCACCCCAAGCCTCACTACGAGAAGCCCAAGACTCCCAAGTACCAGGCTCCCAAGCCTCACCACGAGAAGCCTAAGCCTAAGCCTCACCCCAAGCCTACCTATGAGGCTCCCAAGCCTGTGAAGCCCAAGTACACCAAGCCCAAGGCCCCCAAGCCTCACAAGCCTGAGTACACCAAGCCCAAGACCGAGAAGCCCAAGCCCAAGCCTGCTCCTAAGCCTGAGTACAAGGCTCCCACCTACCAGGCTCCTCACTACTAGATTCTCTGAGAGGATGAGGGACAGTGGCTGTTTGTGCTGTGGTTATTGAGTGGGTGACTCGTCCTGATTCACGATCATGGTATACGACCTGTGTGGAAACGCATAGCGAGAGGATGGCGCTGGACTTTTGACTTATGAGAGATTCTGGAGGAATGGCGGACATGTGTTTGGATGGATGGACTTTTGACATATTCTTCTTGTACTTTATTGGCATATTAGTTATTAATAACTGCATCCGAATGAACTGCGTTGCTTATATCTATATCCTCTGTAAAACCTTTGTATACTAAGTGACAATGCTCCTGTTGATCGATCTCAAACTAAGTTTAAAAGCAATACTCCCATAGGCGACGCTCAATTTCCAAGTCAAGCTTGAAATCACCAAAGTTCTCAAAGATCCGATCAACCACTGCCAACCACCTTTTGTTGAGCTTGGTAACGTAATGCGCTTTGGTATAGTCCCAATAATCGGGAAACCATCCTGAGTTCTCCCAGTCTACAATACCCGAAATCCGACCATTGTGCATCAAAACGTTGCGCATGTTAATGTCGGAGTGCGTGAACACTATATCATGGCCCTTGGAATGAAATACATCTGGCAGCGCGGGTGTTCGCAGTATATCATTGAACTCTTCTTCATCAGTGAAAGGCCCAAAGAAGTCACCCCGCTCTTTGTCATAATCGCGACAGGCCACGATTCTATAGTCATAACAGGGCCCACCAACAGCATTGCTAATGGCATGCTTCTGCTGTCTTGAGATCGAGCGCAGCTGTGCCATGTATTTCTGCATATCGCGTTTGAAGATATCAAGATCATCATCGCTGAGTACATCCATATAAGAGCCCAACCGGTGTCCCGGCATTGTAGTTGTCAGCAAATAGGACGCATCGGCATCAGACACAAGGTCCAACGGACGAGGGACAGGGACCTGGGTCTGGTTCCTCACAAGCCTCAGAGCTCCAAACTCGTTTGCCAGTGCTTGGTAGTCATCACGATGCGTCGTTTTGAGGTACATGCCAAAAGGAAGCTGTTGGACCTTGAGGCTAGAGGATGGTCCATAAGTCCGGATACCCAAAGACTTCAAAGATTGGTATATCCTTATGCGAAGACGGACCGGCATCAACCGGCAAATTGATGCAAACGCAAGAGCAACGCACTCCGACATGTAGGGCCAAGGTGAGGAGAGTAGCGTACTTTTTGTTGATTGTCTTCGTCGACTGGCAATTTCTTGACCAACCAGACTCCAGCGTATGGACTTGGAGAATCTCGACGTAGCTAGGAGCAGACTGATTTCTGGAGTCTCAATTCCAGAGTTAGAATGATCTATAAAGCGGCCTCTTCGAAAAGTCGGGATCCTGTCGACAATCGAAGGCCTTTTAGGACCTCCAATTGTGACTTGTGATACACGATACTGCGAGTTTGTGAGTAAAATGCAGATGGGAAAACAAGGTGAAAGGAGACTTACGTCAGAGCCTTTTGTGGATGTGAAGCGAAAGTAACCTTGTGCTAGAGCCTTTGCAGCAGACTGACGTACAAGCCAGTGATTTTGTACATTATCAAGGCGGGCATCAGGATTATGTATTTGCTTTTGTAGATCGGAGCCAACAAAGATGCCGAAAAGTTCTTGAAAGCGCTTTAGACTTTTATTAGCTGAAGATCGTTGATAAGGAGACGACACATGAAAGTACCTCTTTATGTGGTGAAATTGCGGGAAAGATTGGTGTCACAACTAGGGGATCTACGATTGACGCTCTGAGTCCTGTAATACAGCACGTGCGGCCATCTCTATCTGTCACACTGTTGACAATATCTCTTTCAGTCTTGGCTTTAATCGTGAACCGCTCAATCACTGCCATCGTTAGCATTAACTTTTTAGAGGACGAGGCTGAGGATGTGACCATTTACGACCAGCTCTTTCCAATCAGATAACAGCGACATTAAACAAAGATCTTCCTGTTGGCCGATATATTTTCGAAGAACGTAGCGAGCAGTTGTTTCGGGATCAACTGAGTCGCACAAGAAGCATTCCAGGAGTTGATCGTCGGGGTGCTGGAAGCCGAAGATCCGGATAGCAGTGAGGGCCTGTTGGAGACTACTTTGACTTTCTGCCATGTCCAGATGATCGGAGGGTTTTGGCGGAAGGAGGATGGTATAAGATGAAGCGCATGATGTTGGTTGATGTCGTGCGCCCAGCAGCCATTACATAATACTGCTGCCTGGAGTAGTGCTTGATGCATATCCTTGTTTTTATACCCACTCGCTCAATGCTATCTTTAATGATCACCATTATTCCAAGTGCTTGCATATCAGTGCTCTCGCTTCTTCCAACTCAAGGATTTTGGGACAGAATTATATCACTCAAGGAGAATACCAAGGGCTCGTCGATATACCTATCTATGAGGAGCCGACTTAAGAATGCCGCCGAAAATAAGCAAGGGAAAGGGATAGAAATTGTGAATGATGCGCTTCAGACAAGTTCTTAGCCATGATTAGTCAAAGACTCAAATGATCATCTGTTATCAATAAGCCTTGCGAAGAACAACAAAGAATGAGTACTTGAACAAGGCGGTAAAATGAACAACCCTCAGAACAAAGCTTATAAAGATATATTCCAGGATATAAAAGCCCCCAAATGAGTGACTCTTTTCCCAAATGGCCACCAATATAAAGACGAATAAAACTAACCCCATACCAACGACAAATATCACAAGGAGATGCCGTCAAACACAGCAACCAAAGACAAGCCCAAAAGCGCAGCTTTTAGACATCGGACTACAAGAGTCCTAGCCAAAGTTGACCTTACCAAACTTCTCGAACGGCAAATCATATGGTTCGCCCACGGCTTCCCTGGCAATAAGCTCCCCGAAAGACTTAGGTCTGCGGTCGAAAAGGCAAAGCTTCAGCAGCCAAACTGGGAGATATATGCAGATAGAGGAGAGGAATGGCCATCGGAATGGGATATGAATGAGGATGATGCACTAAGTGATGCTATCACGCAGGTTCTCCATGCGCCTCTGCGTGATGGTGTTGCGATTGAATGGCTGGGTCAGACACAGGGCAGCAATTGTTAAGGGCCTAGGCAGAGATATTGAAGAAGAGAGAGTCCGCTGAATATTGATAGAACGCGCACAAAAGATCCACAGATAACCACCCATGCGGAGATTCATCAAGAATCCTTCCAATCCTTCTGCTCCGTCAAAAACTCTTCCTTGAGATTCTGATACTGCTCATCCTCCTTACACTTCTCCCAGTACCCCCTAAAGATCAAACTCGCCCTCAGCTTTTCATCCTTATCAGGATGCTCATCACTCTTCGGCAATTCCTCCCTTGTACCTTTCTTATACTTCCGCCCCCCAGCATGATTTGCATATCGCTTTGCACGCGTCATACCCATCTGAATGAATTTGCGAGTCATGTCCATCCCCACAAAGTCGCGCTGGTCTTTAAACTCATTGAACTTGGTCCATAGGTCTTCAGCGCTTTTTCGTGCAATGAGAACTGTGCGGAAGCGCCAGAGGGGAAGGATGGCGGATTTGTAGGGTTCAAAGGTGAGGACGCCTTGTTCGCCGCGGCCGATGCGGTAGGACATTCGGTGGGCTTCAGTTATTGTGTCCATTAAGGGCTTGGCATTTGATCGCGTTGCAACCATCTTTGATCTTAGAACGAGCTACTGGGAACAGTTGTGACTTGTGAATTGATGACGATGGTTGAAAAGATAATCTGAGCTCATGTGATTATGGGGAATATGAGGGGTTGGTCCCTGTGAATTTGGGTTGGAGCTGGAATGACAGGATCTATGACGTCGGTAGGTATTGAGCCACGAGACAGACGCGCAATAAGCGCGTCTGTTTAGTTAATAGTATCGTAAATTCTTTCAACATTTATCACGGCTGGCTTGGCTATTTATGAACTACTGCGAGCCTAGTTAATGCTCTCCAACTGAGCTGCTCATCGTTTACCTCATTGAACTCCTCGGGGATGCTACGCCTCTGTGTGGACCGAAGCGGTCGAAGACAGGTGTGAATGCAGGAAAGAGTTTAGTTCCTATAAGGACCGAGAACGACATACTGATTCCGAAGCTTTGAGAGACAGACTTGAACGGGCTTCGTTGTTATATTAGCCTGGTATATAACAGACAAAAGGTATATCACATGCAATTGACATGCTGTGATAACGACTACTTGTTGCTTTAGGATGGCCCCCGTCTTTGTACGTGCCGCTATTATACTTATCATTGGGGGCCATTTTTGACATATTAATGAATGGAACCGTGATTTTCTGCTTGGCCGTCATGTTACCTACCACATGGAGCGAAACCTGGCGCTTCCCCGCTCCTTGGATGGGCATCCAATGTAACCAAGATATAAATGGTGATCCGTCATTGGTTAAAGCTATCTTGGCTCGAAAGTTTGCGGATAGAAGGGTCGGCATTCCGAAAGGTCTTGACAGAAATATTAGGTTCAATCAACATGCAATGATAACCAGCAATAAGTGTCCGGAGATTACTGCTTATGACATTAGGCTAAGGTTTCATTTAAACAGTGCATGCGACGCTCCGACGCTCTATAAAAGTGCTGACTGCCCCCCGCCATTTATTGTCAGTAGCAAAAATACGCACAGCACAGACTTCCGACCATGCCGGGATCAGACAGGGCTTTCGCGCCTCTCAAGGCAACTGACTACTTCTCGCCTTACCACCGCTCAGGCGCCCCAAAATCTTCCCAACTACCCGACCAAGATGATCCTTACGCGAAACTTCGCGCAAAAGCGTTAACAGTTCTTGAAGCACAGGGATTTGAAGCCAAGACCATGGTAGAGCGTGGTGTGACCTGGGCAGAAGATCAAGACCCGTTCGGACATGTCGCGCATTCGCAGTACCTACATTTCTTCGGCATTTGCTGGCAGCGCGTCATGGAAAGCTACGATGAGTTCTTGTCTAAGCAGGAATACGAGGATATGATCAAGGGCAAGAGTGTCATACCCGTTGTGCACAAGTACGAGATATTGTTGAAGAGACAAGTTCGATATCCAGACTCGGTAAGTCAAGCCATGCGCGACATTTAGTAATGGGATCTTATTGATTGTGGGTAGCTCATTGTGGCCAATCGTGAAGAAAAGTTCACGCCGAACCATAATATCGGTACGACAGTTCTGTTTTCTTTACAACAGCAGGCCGTAGTTGCACAGGTCACGGGATCGATTACGTATATCAATGCGAAGACTGGCCGGCCAATTGATATCAGGACTGTAAGCGATGGGTGGGCCAAGTTGTATGATGGATTCACCCGCAAGGTTGAAACGGCAACGGCACTTTTGCAGAAGTGGGAAGAGGAGCATCCACCCAAGACTAAAACGAAACTGTAGATAATGCCTTTCCCTATATAGCAGTGTTATGTAATGAGAATGTTCTTCTATTGTTATATTTATGGAGCGCAATACTGCGATAGGTAAATCAGGTACCAAGTCTTAAGGTCAGATCAACTCCGTCAACACTTGTCTTAATTCTAGACAGTCTTTGAGATAGTATAGATCATAATCAGGCCTGCTCGAGTAGAGTACCTGGCGTCTGCGATATCTTCGGGGAGCAGATGGCCATCTCCGTTCGCTACAAGCGCCTCAGCCAATGTGCATTTCCCGACGGTTTCGAAACCAAGCTTTTCGTACAAGTGAACAGTAGCGGTGTTTTGGGGCTTTACCATCAATCGCACAACGGTTCTAGCCTTCTGTTGAGTTTCTTGCAGGTGTTTAGTGACCTCCCGACATAGACCTTGTCCCAATTTTCGTCCTTGATGTTCTGGCAGGATGAACAGGCTCAGCATCTGCCAGCGGTCTTCTTCATCCTCCCCGCCGGGCACTGGTTGACCTGAAATCTCGGGAAGCGCGAAGTCCTTTCTGCTGACTGGACCCCTCAAGGTCACTTGTCCGACCCATTGTGCCGTTGAAGAAGCGCCAGGGTTGACAGGAGTCGCGATACAGACGAAGTTCTCTCTGTCATCTTGGAGGAGGCGATCCATCCATTCTTTCTCTGTGAATTGAGATTCAATTTCGTAGGTGGAAGAAAAAGACTCGGGAGAAGCCTTTAGTGCTTTAAGACGTAGGTCGCGGTATTTAATTGCGGATTGATGAACTGAAACCGTTTTGGAGACGTGGGCGAAGGAGTAGTCATACAAGGATGACATGTCGACAACCGTTTAGGAATGTGGTATTGTAGGTAAGTGATGAGGAGTGGCAGAACTATAGAAAAGAAAGATAGACAAACATCAGTCTAGATATATCTACACAAACAATGCAGACGCGGCGAAATTATGTCAAGTTGGTGTGATTAATAATCTGACCCACGGTAACACTGCAACTAGCTTGACCTGGTGCAGTTAGAATACAAGATAGGGTGCATTCTAGTGGAGCTTCCTTACTGAGAAAAATGAAGGATAGGGTGCACTGCTTAACTCTTTTAAGAAGGGATAAGTGCTGGTAATGCTTGAGATAACAGTTCCACACTCACTATCTAGGTACTTAATCATATCTTACTTAGTCATTTCCTCCGCAACTATCAGTCCACCCACCAGCACCCTTGACAACCTTGTTATTCTTGAAACACCTAGACCTCACGAAAACAGGAGTATTGAACGTAAGCTTCCACTCATACCCCTCCTCAGTCGGTTCATCATAGTACTCAAAGTTCCAAGCCGTCGTCCCAAGTCCATAACATCCATTCATGCTCGGCCTCATCGTCTTCTGACCAAAGTCCCACGTTGAGAACCCACCGCCCTCTATAGTATACGAGCTATGAGAAAAGTGATACCATCCTTTGCAAGTTCCCTGGGCATACTCTGGTGGTGGCCAGGGTCTGTTGTAGCGAGTTGGGCTGACTTCGTATGTATAGGCTCCGTCGTCGCGGACGTATTTGCCTCCGGTCTTCCAGTTCAGCCTGCGATTGGTGTCGCAGTTGTGGATCAGCTTCTTGAAAGAGTCAATGCACTGATTCACGTCGTAGTCTGCGACGTCATTGCTTAGTGAGATTCTGAACTCATGCTCGTCGGGTGTGTCTTCATCATAGACCTTGTAGTAGTCCCAGCCCTTCTCATGATCAGGCTGCTCGACGTTCTTACAGAAATCTTCATAGTGTTTGTCGAGACGATCAGCGCTGGCGTAGATCTTCCAGTTGTCATCCGACCAGCATTTGAACTGATCTTTGACCTCGCATGAAGGGGGATCTATACCGAGCACTAACGACCGAAGGTCCATCGCCTCAGCCATCGCAAAGCTGGCCATGGTGAGATGTCCATTCTCATTCGGATGAAAGTTCTCCGTGATGTCGTTTGGAAGACCAAGGCCCATTGTCCAGTCTCTCGATTCGTCGGAGGGACAGCCTGGAGGCTTTGGGGCTCGACGACCGAGGACTCTACGTACGAGTTCCGGTGGATTGGCGCTGTTGAAGAACTTGGAGCCCCAAATGCTCTCCGTTGCGTGCTTCCTCCTCAGCTCGCCCTGGCTGTAACCGTAGTAATCTGATGCATCGACTCCTCGCTTTTTGAGATCTTCATGCTCTCCAGGCGTAGGGTTCGTGGGTGGCTTGATGAACTGCATCTGAGGCTGGTCCTTGCTAGGGTAGTCTCCATTCGCAGAGGGGGAGCACATTTGCCCATCAATACTGGCGTCAGTGACCCAAGGATTCCAGTCTGCAAAGCCGATCTTATACTTGACATCATCGTCTTTAGAGATGTCGTTGACGTGCTTTGAAGCGGTGACGACGAGGAATAGTCAACTTCTGAGGGGTCTGGATCGGTTCAAGAAATGCCTTCTTGTCCCACTCTTCGTACTCACAACTGTCGTCCTCGGTGCTGAAGAGCTCGGTATATCCCAGAACAACAACGATGCCATCTTTGTGTACCTTTTTGTTCAAGGCGTAAAGGATCTCTTTCATGTTATTCGTGATGATGTTCTCAACATTGTCTTCAGCTACCTTGAGGACGACTTCGCAAGCCTACTCATTGTTGGCAGAGAGAAGAATACAGTCTGCGATGATACCAGCCTGAAAGTTCATTGTTAATTACATGTCTCTCTGGTCATACAGAAGGGCCATCTTACCAAACACAGATCATTGCCACCAGCTGTCAACATGACCATGTCAAGATCACCTTCAATCTGCTCAGCTTGCTGATAAATCTGACCAGCACGATCTCCACTGCAAGCGGCATACTGAAAGCTCTCAACCTGCGAGCCAAGGAGTCTACTGATAATCATGGGACATGACATGTCATATCGAGCACAATACAAGTTTCCATGGCCACTGAACTCAAGGTTTGGGAGGGTGATGTTCATCGTTTTCACCTTGACATCGAGCTTCTCACGGTCCAAGATGCTGCCCAAGGGACGCCCAGAACCGATTCCAGCGGTGTAGCTATCACCTATAGCTGCCCATCTCTTCACCCAGGAGAAGTCTGACGGGTCATCATCAGCTCTTTTAGTGACTTCTGGAGGCGAGATGGAGTGCAAGCGAGAGTGTCTCATATGGGTATAAATAAATAGGTTAATAAATATAGTCCTTAATATAATCTATAAACTAGCCTTATATATAAAACTATTACTATATATAGAAAAATAGTATAT
>JABEEO010000802.1:0-26892 GCA_013364945.1 Fusarium tupiense | reverse complement strand
ACGCCTTCTTGGTGAGGGACGCTTTCTTGGTAAGGGACACTGTCTCGGTGAGGGACACTTTCTCGGTGAGGGACGCCATTTCGACCTGTTGAGAAGAATGGGTTGGAGCTGAGAAATACACAGAGCGGAAGCAATGATGAGCTAAGTGGGTGAACACTGAAGACTACAGCGTGGCGTTAACTAAGGAGTGTAGTCAACAAGTAGTTAGGTGCATGCATGATTACGAATAAGCAATCGATTCTTGAACAGACTTCAAAAGTCTCACTTCCGTAGGAATGCATCCCCGACCGAATCCCGTTTATATACCTCTTGGTCTCCTCCCCTTGCAACGCCCCGAGGCTTGCAATAAGATTTATTAGTTGTCGTGAAGGCTGATAGGTAACAGCCTATATCGGTGAAAAAGGACATCGTGTTGTCATTCATTACCCGTATTCACAGCCTCAAGCTTAATCTTATGGCCACAGTCATCCCCATAATCCCCGCCCGAAACTTCAGCTACTGACTTACAAACCCCGTTTGAATGAACAAGTGTTCTTTGGAGCTGTATACCGTTTCCTAATGTTGTTTCCCCGCATTGTGTAATGCAGCGGCTCGGTCCCCATACAAACAAGGGTTTCGGCATATCGTGTAAGGTTTTAATGCCATTTCCTATCTCGTTGCCGGAGAAGTAGCACTTCATATTTACTCGAATCCTGGGAGATATCTTAAGTAGAATAGTAGTCTGAAATGTACAATGTAGTATTTGGTATATTGATAATGGCTAGTCTGCTCTGTTTCTGATGATGTTGCACGGATATAAAAAGTATCGGTAGTACGGGCCGAAGAGACGTTGATCACACGATGTCTTGATTCTATAAGTCAAACGCCTTCAAAAAAAAGGCTCAAAACCCATTAAT
Organism: Fusarium tupiense; assembly: GCA_013364945.1. Taxonomy (NCBI): domain Eukaryota; kingdom Fungi; phylum Ascomycota; class Sordariomycetes; order Hypocreales; family Nectriaceae; genus Fusarium; species Fusarium tupiense. The sequence continues at coordinate 25,996 of JABEEO010000802.1, read as the reverse complement.
TGAATATCCTCGTATAGACTGTTCCACGAAATCGCTGCTTGAATGGTTAGCGCCACATCTGGGACCGCTGGCTTCAGCCCCAAGGGCACAAAGGTGAAGAACAACAATAAACACAGATGGGCTGCCTCACTGTTACATAATATTTTTCTTTTCGCTGAAAAGCTAGATATCCTGATGACTGACTCCAGAGGTGTATAAATAAGTGCCGCCTGCTGCTCTTCCGTAAAGATGATCAGGCTCAAAGCACAGATCTCGAGGCACAGGGCTTGATATATAAAAGATCTTGGCCAGGCTTGATTCCAGTACAACATGAGAATGTACATACGTTCTATACCTGATTGTTTAAGATTTTCTTTACGATTAGAAATAGAGGGGATGTTGAATGGTGTTCTCAGGTTGATAGACATTGGATCCGATTGACTTCTGGGGCTGCTAGTGGCGTTAATCCAACATCTCGTTTATGATCGCTTTACTTTCTCCTCCAGTCTCATCGGCTCAATTCAATGCACCTATCAAGGTCTTTACGCTGCACTGCGATATTCCACGTCCATGGTTCCCCACGCTACCCCAAGTGGGTAAGCCACGCCGTTCTCAAAAATGCTCCCATTGGCTCATTTGAGATCACGACAGAGGCTACTAACATGGCGACATATTAACTTCTCGTCTCAAAACAAACCCTTCACCAAAATCATGATGTCATTGAAGTGATAAAGTGCCGGCAGTGGTCCATTCTACGCGTCAACGTCATGTTTGGGTCGTTTGGGGAAAATGCTCCGTTCGATGCATCTAGATTGTGCATCCATCATTGTACTCTATCTCTCAGTGCATCGCTCCTAACTACAGAAAGAGTAGGAGTTGATGCCGATCTTGTCTGAGGTACCTTTGATGAGGCGGTATTGCTAACTGTCGTAGAAGTACCGAGTATCAGCGTTGCATCGAAATGACAAGTTGAAATGAATGAAACCTCATGAAGATCCGGACAAGGGACATATGGTGCAATAATACTAGAGGGAGACATCACTTTTACTCCGCAAACATATTTATCTGGCATGTTCCACCTAAAATCTCACGTTCTTACTGCCTTGCAACATCGAGTCTCAAGACGCGACTTTAACAATGACTGCCGACCTGAAGAACGATTCACCGCCGGACCTTAGTGATGAGGCCGGCACCATCAACTCTAGCTCGACAATAAACGAGAAGGCACTGCTCCGCAAACTTGACTTGAAGCTTTTACCAGCAGTCGGGATCTTGTATCTGTTGTCGTTCTTGGACCGCAGCAATGGTATGGACGATTGCAACAGAACGGCGTGATATCAAACTGACATAAACGGACAGTTGGCAATGCTCGTATTGAGGGAATGATTGATGATCTCCATATGTGTAAGATCAGCAAATCTTTCTTTTCCCAGGAAACTGGATTCTGACATTTAACAGCGGGTAATGAGTATCTCACTGGCTTGACGCTGTACTTTATTGGTTATGTTCTCTTCGAGGTTCGTCGTCCATCATTGTCCCCAAGTATATATCTGACAGCTCTAGATCCCGTGCAACATTATTCTCAAACGGACCACACCTCGGCTATGGCTTCCAACACTTACAGTTGCATGGGGTATTGTCGCTACGCTTCTCGGTATCGTGCAGAACAAGACGGGTTTCTTCATTGCTCGCTTCTTCCTTGGTGTAACAGAGAGCGGATTATTTCCAGGTTAGCCCTTTTTCGAAGAGTGGTGCTTGGACCAGTGATGTTGATGGTAAACAGGTGTCGTGTACTATTTCTCCATGTGGTATAAGCGACGTGAGAGACAATATCGTATCTCGCTCTTTTTCAGCGCTGCATCACTAGCTGGAGCGTTCGGTGGCATCCTGGCATATGTAAGTCAAACTACTTCATCCAGGCAGCTGTGCTGACGAGAACAGGGAATTGGTAAGATGGCAGGAGTCGTCTGGGATAATGGTTGGCGATGGATCTTCATCTTGGTGAGCGGCTACACCAAAATTCCCTAGGCTGAGCTAACGATAAGTAGGAAGGTATCGCGACAGTAATAGTCGCCGTTGCGGCATACTGGTTTATCGAGAACTATCCCGATACATCAAAGTTCCTCACTAAATCGGAGCGCTCCTTCATCCATGAGCGTCTGCATGCAGATAGTGATGCCATTCGCGAAGAGAAGTTCAGCTGGGCTGCTGTTCGCGAGGCATTTAGTGACCCAAGCTGCTGGCTCTACGGCCTGGGCTTTCACACCATGAGTCTACCGCTGTACACTCTTTCGCTTTTTTTGGTAAGTCACCATGATCCTGAGTTGGAGTTCCTACTAACGGAATTAGCCCACCATTATTAAGGACCTCGGATACAAAGCAGCGGTCGCGCAGCTACTGACAATCCCGCCATACGCTGTCGCATTCCTCACAACTCTAGGTGTTGCAATTGCCTCTGAGAAACTCGCCAAGCGCGCTGTCTTCATCGCCGGATCTGCTGGTGTTGCAGCAATTGGCTACATCATCCTTCTCGCCAACACGAACCCAACCGCTAGACCCGGAGTATCATACGTTGGAACATTCTTCGCCGCAGCCGGAATCTACCCCGCCACTGCTCTTGTCCTAAGCTGGCCCGCCATAAACGTATCTGGACAGACGAAGCGTGCTATTGCGAATGCTATGCAGATTAGTATTGGAAACCTTGGTGCTGTCATGGGGACACAGCTGTATCGATCTGGCGATGGGCCTCGATTTGTAGTTGGACATTCTATGGCGTTGGGATATCTTGTTGCTAATATTGTGGTTGTGAGTATACTTGGCTGGAGGTTGAAGAAGCAGAATGAAGCTCGGGCGGCGGTGAGTGAGGAGATTAAGCACGTTGGAGAGGTGGAGGATTGGAGAGGCGACACTGATCCCCGATGGAGGTTTGAGTATTAATTCTACCGGATAGATAAGAAAATGTCTTGGAATGTAGTGGTAGATAGCTTCAAGAAGCGTTCATAGGAGTAATGATGACCAGACAAAAGGAGGCGAATCGACGGTACCAAATACCAACTCCCATTAGCCGGCTACGTAGCAATATCCTCTCCACCAAGCCACGCTTCCTACAGACTCGACGTTGCCCTTGCTCTCAGGCTAGCTCCAACCTTCCACAACAACAACGGCGCAGCCAACTCAAGCGCCAACTCCGCAAACGCCATAGCACTGTTACCCCATCCATACCCAAGCGCAGCATACATCTTGGGCGTGAAAAGCGGAAACAGGAAAGCAGCCAAGCTGCGAGGAAACTGCTCCGCCGCAATCGCACTCGAAGTATGATCCGGATAAGCATCGATCATGTACGCTTGTAACGGCATACCAGATATCTGCATACCGAAACAGGTAATGAACATGGCTACATCAACCCATGCCCAATGAACTCTGAACTCAGCGCACCAGCCGTAGATGATGAAGCCAATAGGCGCGATGAATGCGCCCATTGCCATGAGAGGGACTCTGTTCTCTGGTAAATGCTGACCATTGCGACGCTCGGTCCTGCAAAACCAGTAGTCCATCAATGGAGCACCGACTTGTGATGCTGCAAGTTCACCCAATGCACAAGAGATGTAGTGTAGGCCACTTATCTCAACAGATTGCCCATATTGCGCGGTCCAGACCTCTGCGAAGCTTGAGAGGACGATATATAAAAGACCATAGCCGATAGCAGAGATAACAGCTGCGACTTGGATGATGGGATGGAAGGCGAGAAGACGAAGGGGACGGGTCATCGCTTGGGTTAGGACCTTTCTCAAAGTATGTCCCTCCTGCGTACGCTCAGTGTAGGTGTAATACGGCTGACCCGTCTCCTTGCGCAATTTCTTAGCCCGCTTCTTAAGAATTGCAGGGGCATATGTCTCGCGGAACGTGGTGAATGAGATAGCAGCCATTGCGACTTGGAACATGGACGTAGACCAAAACATCCATCGCCAAGAAACTCGATCAGTCATGAAACCTCCAATGATGGGACCTTCAGTAAGGGTTAGTAACGTGATGCTCATAGGACTGAGGCTTGGACTTACCGGTTGCGGCGCCGATGAGAGGAATTACAGAGTACCATCCAAGAGACTTCCCACGCTGGTCAGGACGCCAGATATCGCCTAGAACACCACCTCCAAGAGCATAAACAGCACTTGCGCCAAAGCCAGCGAGGAATCGGGTGCCGATAAGCATCTCTTTCGAGTTAGCGAACCCGCACGCGAGATTCCATACAAGGAACCAGATATTGGAGACGTGGAGGATTGTTTTGCGTCCATAGACCTCAGACAAGGGGCCAATGACAAGAGGACCAAAGGCAGTTGCTAAAAGGTATATGCTCAATGCCATGACGGATTGAGTCGCTGTCATGTCGAGGTCTTTGGCGATGACGGAGAGTGCGGGTGCCATTACTGTTGAGACGAGGATGCGGTTGAAGCCTGTGATGGAGAGGACGTTTGTGACGGCCCATTTGCGCTTTTCGGGCCAGTTCTTGGGGTTATCGCTGTCGAGTTCATTGAAAGCCACGAGGTATGGATCTGCTCGGGTACTGTTGAGTACACCAAGCTCAGTGTCAAGAACAGGTTCTTTCACGTCTGTAGTCATCTTCAGAATAACACAAATAGCATGCTCAATTGAAGACAACTGACCAACGGGAAGGTATTTATACCCCGCATCACAAGCAAAATTCACGTCGGAGGCCAATTCCCCGTACAATGGTAGTGCTTATGGCGGTAGCGGAGCTATCGGCCGTGATGTCGGGTTATCAGATCCTGCTTATCAGATCGGCAAATTAGCGGCGTTATCTCCATCACCAAGCGAGCCAATGTGAGAGAAAGTGGCTTGCTCAAACCTTGCAAATGTTGGGGTTGAATGACTCAACGTGAGAAGGATTTGGGGCTAAGGACAAAAGAACCCGACTGATCCGAGACAAAGGAGCAATGCTACTGAAATTGGCAGGTCAAAGAGATTCACGATTTTATACCGTCGGAATACACCGAATCCCTCCAAGACTATACCATATTGGCCAAAGAGATAATATTAAATCAGGGATAAGTATTATTCAGTCTATTTTCAATCTAGTATTCGGCCTTTCTCTTCTTAATTTCATCACTCGGAGGCTGAGATCGCAAACTCCATAGGCTTCGACATCGCCGATTTCATAAACGGACTTCTCGCTCTTATCTCCTTACCCCAGATAAACACTCCAATAGGCGCCGCCGCCAACACCAACGAGATGAATCCCAACAGCGAACTAGCCCAGTGAAAGCCCAAGTTCGTGTACATACTGCTCGAAGCAAGCGGCAAAAACGCAACACCCAAGTTCTCGCCCAACACGGTAGCTCCAATAGCGCTCCCGGCGTAGTTGCTATAAGCATCGATTAGATAGTTCGCGATGCTCACGACAACAGCCTCGGTGCCAAGTCCAACGAGCATAAGGCCAATCGCGGGTCCGATCCAGTGTACTGAGGAATAGCTCGTCCAGGCGTAGACGAACATTCCGCCTGTGACGCCGATGAAACCTCCGATTACGGCGACGTAGAGTCGAGCTTCGGGGATGGGTGTACCGGGGGCCTCTTTGTTGCGTGACGCAGAAGCGTAGTACCAATTGTTTGTCAAGACACAGAGGCCAAAGCCGAGAATCTCTCCGATGACGATGGCAGCTTGGACGTAGCCGGCTTCAATGGCGTTCCATCCGTACAGAGCAGTGAAGACTTGTTCAACAGATTGGGTGAAAACGTAAATTACTCCCAAGCTGAAGGCAGTCCAGACAGTGGAGATGAACACAACCGACTCAGTGCATAGCATGTAAAGTGGGCGCTGAATGCTCGTCCAGATATCATGAAGAATCGACTTTGACTCAAGTTCCTTCTGGCTGTACGCATTCTTCCCTTGCTTCCTCAACTTCTTCGCTCTGGCAGTCAATATCGCTGATCCACGCGTCTCAGGCATCGCCAGGATGAAAATCGGGAAGAAAACGCCCGTCCAGATGAGCTCTATGTATCCGATCCATCGCCAGGGCAGAAACTGAAAGATAGCAGCGCCAATGACGGGTCCAAGGCTGCTGGCGTTCAGGTATATCATGATATACAACCCAGTTGGGATTGTTCGAGCTCGGTCTGTAGCGAAGACATTGCCAATAATGCCAGCTACTGCGTTCGCGAGAATAGTACAGCATCCACCGCTGAAGAAGCGAGTGATGATCAAAGTCGCGTAGTTGGGCGCCACTCCGACAGGAATAAGAAAACACAGAAAGACGGTGTACACCACGAGAAACACAAGTCTCATGCCGAAATCTTCCATGATTGGAAGCAAGACCAGCGAAAAGAGTGCACCGCCTAGTCCCCATGATGCAACTGGCCAGTATGAGTGCGGAAAGTTCTCATCGCTGACGTTGAAGTCCTCGCCGATGGCTTCGTGTGCTGTCGTGATGATTGTCCCGTTCATCATGGAGATGAATGTCGCGAAGAGACCAAGACCGACAGCGAACCATTTCTTCTTGCGGGACCAGTTGTACGGGTTTCCTGGGTCGTTTGGGCCATTCCACTGAACGATTATCGGTTGGTCTATCTCAAATCAGCATTTCATCTCACCTTTGACAGTCCCCTCGAATGTAACATACCTGACGACTCATTGCTACGAGCAACCTCAGACCTTTCTGCTTCAGCAAACATATCTCTCAGTCGATTCGCCAAGTGAAAACACCTTGGCAAGATCTCTTGGCTAAGAATATTTGCAGTTTTAGAAATGCCAAGTGAACAGCCAAGAGATGGAGACTCTGGGGAATGCTTCTTATGACTTCATCTTTAGTCCATGTCTGGTTCTCCACCGAAAATTCTTCCTAATTCCGGACCCATAGAATCGATCTTGTTACCTCATATTAATTCAACAGAGCCAATGAAGGCATCTCGGCTACAAAGAGTTCGTGGTTGCGCTAGCCTAGAAAGCGGCAAAGTTTGGAAGCTAGAGACGTCGCTGTGAATTGCCATTGTAGGTAATCCTCCACGGTGCTTGGTAATCATGTACAATTTGAGTACCAGTTTGAGATTGATTCGTATCTGCTGTAGGATGAGTTTCTCAAGGTGCAAAAATTCTTTTTTGCTTCTCGGAGAAATAAGGTGACATTGGACAGTCCTAATCGTTTCATACAAGGTTAGTTGACTTAGCAATACTACCGTGGATCATTATGCCATGCAACTGTCACGTTTCCTCCAAACTCCTCATATTGCTGGTCGAAATGTGTGAGAGCCGCTTGATGCTGCTACACTGTAAAGCTAGGGACTGCGACTTTGGTCATCATCATGCCGACTATTTTCCGATGACCTGAAATACCTCAGCTGTCAGCTGAATTCAACCCCGCTTCTGATGCCGCCCTGGTGCAAAGCTATCTTTCTAAACTTGCCAAGAAAGACGCTCGAGTCTAGGGTATAGATAAAACTCTGGCTTGGTGAATATTTCGAACTTGTGTCAAGGGCAATTATGTGGCTTATCAATACCACAACGATCGCGCTAGAGAGAGCCGACGACAACGACATATCATCAACACCCTACGCAATTCTCTCACATACATGGGATGAAGATGAAGTTACTTTCGAAGACATGACCCACGGTCGCGAGAAAGGAAGGAAAGGTTATGTAAAGATTATAAATACTTGCCGACTGGCAAAGGAGCGGGGGATAGCGTACGCATGGGTCGATACTTGCTGCGTCGACAAGAGGAGCAGTGCAGAGCTGGCCGAAGCTATAAACTCGATGTTCAACTGGTACAAGCTCTCAAAAGTTTGTTTTGCTTATCTCGAGGATTTGAACGTCCATCGTGGTCCACAGGATGACGAGCTTGACGGCCTGTCATCTTGTCGATGGTTTACCCGGGGCTGGACATTGCAGGAACTGATTGCTTCGCGAGACCTCGAATTCTATGACAGCATGTGGAAGTACCGCGGAACAAAAGCAAAGTTACAAACAAAGATCTCAGAAATCACCGGCATTGAGATTGCGGTCCTGGAAAACAACGCTATTCTGGAGACGATACCTGTTGCAAAGCGCATGTCATGGGCAGCGAATCGAGAGACCACGAGAATAGAGGATCTCGCATACTGCCTCCTCGGAATTTTCGGTGTCAACATGCCAATGCTATATGGAGAAGGAACGAAAGCTTTTGGCAGGCTTCAAGAAGAGATCATCAAAGAAACAACTGACCTCTCTATCTTTGCATGGAAAGTAGATTCGACTGGGGGATTTCGCGGCATCCTCGCTCGATCTCCCTCTGAGTTCGCACACTGTCGAAATCTGCGACGCGCACCGACAATGAGATACGGCTATGAATACAGCATGACGAACAAAGGGCTTAGAATGGAGACGTATCTAGGCGCAAGTAAGGATGAGGAGTATTTATTGAACCTTGCGTGCATGATACCGAATGATCGTGGCGACGCAGCGAGGATTGGAGTTTATCTTACCAAGACGGCTGATGGCTTTGTCCGCAGCCGACCTTCCGAGCTGTTCGAAACAAAGGACTCACTACTCTGGGCAGGCCCCCGCCATAAGATTTTCATTCGCAAGCACGTCACATCATTTGGATCCGAGAATTTAAGGACGCTTCTTGACATGAACCTCGGAGCCAATTTCAACATCCGTCCTGGAATCCAACTTGCTTCCTTTGCCGCAAAGCCAGCTGACCTCTGGGTCACTTTACGTCAGGAATTCGTCACAGACAATAGTGAAAAGTTCACTGGGTTTCTTAACTTTCAGTTGACCGACACTGGCAAATCTTTCGTTTCTCCTCGAATTTATGTTGTCTGCGGCTTGTCTGTGCATTCCACCTCTAGGACCCTAAAGCCATGGATGGGTATCTACAGCTCTGCGGAAAAGAGGAGACATGGGAAGATAATAGAGTGCGTTGATGGGTATTACGATTCTTACGGAGAGGAATACTACCTGCATCAGCTGCGGGACTGCGTCCTCGCTACGGGAAATGATCTCCCACAGGAAATCAGCCTGCCTTCCAGTGATGCAGCGCATAGACTCTACCTCTCTCTCGGGCTTATCCAGCGGTCTCCAGGTTGTTTGTACACTATCACGGTAAATGTTTCAAACGTGGGATGACCAGCAAGTGTGCCTCACTTCCTCATTCTCAAGATATCTTAGATCTAGTCTTGGTGAATTCAATTTCTTTCTAGCGACAAAACGCAAAAGGAGGTCCCTGGCGAAAGACATTAATGATTACTGATAAGTGTCTTACTTCGATAGCCCTAGTCGAGTCTTGAAAGGAGCTCACCTAATATTGAATGCTGCACGAATGACAGAAGGATCTAGCATAGCCTGTGAATCAGCCCAGTGAGACGGGCAAGCCAGGGATGGGGAGATGAGGCGCTGTTGCGATTGGCCTTCTGGCAAACATCCTTGTGAATGGCAGAGCGACATAGCCAACATAACTCAGCCATGTGGTTCCGTATCTGCAAAGTTGTCCAAATCCTTTCGGTATTTGGGGGCCATAATTTCACCAGAACGGCAACGCCCTTGAGATCCCTGTGGCGATGAAAGTTTTCGTTGGTTGTTGCTAGGCAGAGAAGCCTGAAATGAGAAACAATGCTGTTTATTGGCCATAACATTGATGAGATGGACGCAAGTAAGCCTGCAGTAGGAAATAAGTGTGATGCAGTAAGACGGAACTAACAGGGGTGACGAATGGGCTGACCCGTTTTGATTTCTCTCCTCCTTGGTCAATTCCTTTTATCCTTCGCCATCATTTTCACCTGAAGATCTCTTTTCAATTCTTTGATCCTCCACAAAAACACCGTATACGAAGACCGCCATGCCGAGCGCACGAACGAATTTGGGTCCTTTCACAACAGAGTGGAAGTACCCTGATCGATGTACCGTGCCAGTCACCGATTGCTCGACATGCACGAAGGCGTGGCAAGGTCAGACGTGCGGGAACAACCAGGATAACACGGTAGGTCAATATTTCCTTGACGCGTCGAACTTAAGCTGACAGAACCCCGTAGCAAGGCGTGCTCGACGATACAGACTGCTGGCCACCGCGAAAGTCATCCATCTCCGCTGGAAATGCCGTGAATGGCTGGGGCTTCTACTCTCCCGCATTCGAGTGCCCTCAAGGCTACGAAAAAGCGTGTACCGCGACGGGCCCTGAGACGGGAAACTTCAATTTTCAGTTCTCGATACAAGATGACGAGAGAGTGATCGGATGCTGTCCATCGTAAGAACGATTCGTAAATCTTACTTTGCTCAGGGACTTACTGTTGTAGTGGCTATACTTGCGCGCAACCCGGCGGTCCACAAACATGCACAACCATCGCTTCTAGGGGATCATTACAAGTCGCGTCATGCTCGAAGCAACAGACTGTTCTCAACTGGCTCACCCTCCCAGCAACAGTGACAGATGAAACCAGCACAGTGTCTCTAGATGGGATAACCATCTTCGCACCAATGATCCAGCTCAACTATCATGAAAAAGATTTGTCTTTGTCATCTGGGTCGACAAGATCTACAAAAACAGTGTCAGCTCCAGCAGAGACTGGTACGGATGAATCATTCTCATACTCATCTTCCAGCGGAGGACTATCGACGGGGGCCAAAGCTGGTATTGGAGCTGGGGTTGGAGTAGTCGGGCTTGCGATTATTGGAGCGGCGTTTTATCTTTGGAGAAGAAGAAAGAGGGCTGCACCGCCAGCTGCTGAGTTGGAGACGAAGGAGGATACAAAGAATGCGGGATCGGTCTTGACTTATGGGTCACCGCCGCCGCAGTACCCTCCTGTTGAACTGGATGCGACGAATTCGAGACATGAGATGTGAGTAATGGGTATTTGGACACGAGAGTGAGAGCGACCAAGATAGGATGTAATTTGGAAAGACAAGAAGATCATATTTTTCATTCGACACTCTGATAGACAGGCTATCGTTTTAATATTGACGACGAGTTCACAACATATCCCTTGACCCTTAGCAAGGTCGTATATTGTTATCAGTTGCAAAATGGACAGGATCCCCTTCTGCCTAAGATTTACGAAATATCATCATAGGCTCTTCAAGAACAGTTCGCAACTCCGCCGCCCAGGGGCTTGCATCCATTTCCCCAGACTTTGCAAGGATGGAGCTTGATGCAAAATCAGTATTAGCATAGCCCAAATGACAAGAGGGGAGAGTTTATACCCAAGTACAGGCATCCCAGTTACCCGTGACACCATCGACGCAGCGGCCATAATCGCCAGTACCTACAGGAAGCTGGCAGTTCTGTTGATGTGTTAGAGATGCATCATGCCGTGAATGAGGAGTACCTGCCCACCAAGCAAGAGCTCCTGGAAGGAAGAAGAGGACTTGAAGTCTCATTGTGTATTTAGTAGATACGGAGTGATGTAGTATGGGGTGGTGAGAAAGAAGAAGAGACGGGTACAGCTTTATCAGGACCAAGAGCTTTTTATAAACATTTTACTATAGAACCCTGCTTAATTGTAGTCCCTGCCACCGGAGCTGAATCTCGTATCCCCTTGACGGTCCCAAGGCGTTCAATGAATAATAATCCCAATTTTCCACCCTTCTTGGTTCTCTTGTTAGATAGGCCGGCACCGGATGTCATTTGATTCCTTTGTCGATCTAGAACTTTCATCTGACGCCTTAGGACCTTCAAGGGGATGGGGTAGCTAACCCCTACCTCATTTCATAGGTACAGCTTGGCACCTATCACCAGCAACTCGGATTATCGGCTGATGTAGATGCTGTTGGAAGTGTTAAATTGACAGGGGCTTATTTCCAGACCAAGGCACTTTGCTTTCTAAGATAAATGTATTATCAAACTGTCGAAAATCCGTGGCACTAAAGATATGAAGTATACGAAAGACATACCAGCTCTCCTCAGCACGATCATTCGAGGTCTAAACCTCAGGTGGTTTTCAGCTGGTACACAAGTATATAGAAGCAATTACACTACAAGGACTGCGAAGCTCAAGTCATCCATAGGCAACGTAACAATACCAAGAACTTCATATCAGTATATCCACCTTGGTCTTGCGCAAGTCATGAGTTCAGTTGTCGTGATGGATTTTAAGCTTTGTATGTGTGCTTACATTGCCCAAGATTGGTCAAGCACGTTGACTTACGACAGACCGTAACTTGTTTAACTGGGTATTGTGGGCCATTCAGCAAGGTATCTAGAAAGCTTGCATGGCCATACGCATGCGTAATTGACGGATTTATCAGGGACTGAAAATAAGGTTTGTCGCTAGCATGGTATAATATCTGACCAACTCGCAACTACTAGGAGTTAGAGAATGGGTATTTAAAATAACTGTTATATAAATATTGTATCTAGCTATCGACTAGCTAAACCTCTAACCTCTATATATCTTTAAGTACAGGTCGCAAGTCCCGAGCCAAGGTCAGTACATGGGTTTCCATTACCCGTGCAAGGGCTACTCTTCAATTCGAAGAAGCATTAGTAAACGGCAAAGAACGGGAAAGTAGTTGCGTACCTCAGCACAAGAGTCGAATGTTCCACTGCCATCGGAGCAACGGCCGTAGTCGCCAGAACCAGCAGGAGTGGTGCAGGTCTGTTAGAAATGTCAGATATCTATTACACCTCGGAGCAGTGTAGATTACCCAAGAAGCAGCCAGAACTGCTGGAAGGAAGGCAAGGAAGTATAGCTTCATCTTGGGCTAGATTTACGGAGTATTATACGCTGAGATATGAGAAGGTTGTTTTAAAGGGTGAGCCGGAGGAAATTCGAGGGGACCAAGACTGACTTTTATATTTGTCTTGAGAATCCAAATTCGATACACCCTTGATGAAGTTGCATCTTGAATGGGGCAACTGGTTTCACCAAGTTCGGCACCCAATACCGGTACCTAGCAAAAGTGTTCAATATAACCTGGCTTTAACCTACAGTCAGCCTTTTTCCGTGGATGGTATATATCATATCTCCGGTGTAGATGGCAACCTGCTACAGGTAGGATAAACGATAACAGGGTAGCTAGATACGCGCCACAGGGCTGTCGAGGTTCTCACTGATGATGAACGTTAGCTATTAGTACCCATAAAATAAAGTCAGTCACTTCAAGATCGTTGTAGAGTCATGCTTCAACCCGTGTATCATGAACTTACCATCTTGGCTCTCCGTAGACTATCCAACCAATCACCGTACTGGATTCACACTTTTTACTCTGCATACAACCTTGGAACAACTTTCTGTTGGTTGGAACGCTTGCATAACAGCATATCTGCATACGTAATGCACTGACATGTCACTAGACATGGGGTACGCCATCAAATGGAGTCAGTATTATGGGGAGCGGCAGTACGAACAACCACCCAGCAACAATAGCCGATGGCAATTTAAACCGCCATTTAGATACCACCTCACTTCTACCTAGTGTCTGGAGGTATATTACCCTGAAGTTATGGTGTCGAGTAGTATGGCAATAGAAACTTGAGGTGGCTGGAGCAGACTCTCTTGAATCAAGGGAAGGAGTCAGAAATTCTAGTAGAAGCGAGGCCCAGATCGTGTTCCAGGCCATGGTGGCAGACGAATGAAGCTTTCTCCACATATAAACCACTCGTGTTCATAATGATCCTGGAGAAATGTCCATCTACGTGATTGATCTTATATCCCGTTCTAGACATCTTAGTAACATAGACCTTTTTTCTTTTCATCAGAGCAACTATTTGGAATGACTGGTTTGGGTAAAGGTTCATGAGGAACCTTAATGAGTTATATAGGGGAATTTAGGTATTCACCAGACAAGACAAATCACCTACTTCTGTCAAAATAGCCATGATATATACAAGCGGAAGGAGGGAAAAGATGACTGTGATAAGATTGAGAGTTTGAAAGAGGCTTCAGCCCTAAGACGCAAGTGTCAAGAACACCAATAAATAGATACGGGTAATATATTTATTGTCGCCTGAGATCTTGCTTTTGACTGGTAAAAACACAACGGAATTTCGGTTGTCAGTGAGGTGGATACCCCTGGAAATGGTTGCTTTACGCGATTCCCTCGGGCCATATAGCACTAAGAACTCTCTGGGATCCATGTGGCTCTCGTGGCTTTAACGCTTTGCCACAATATTGGGACGCAAGTAAACTCTGTTTAGCGGCGCTGTTTTGGGTATGGCCCTCTTCTTTGGCATCAATCGATTGAGACCGATGGACAGGCCGCTGATATCTCATGTGCTTTTCTTCAGCTACTGCATCCTGCTAGAGAGAAAAGAGCTCCTTATCTGTAGGATGTTTCAAAGCTTGCTGCATGAATAACTACTACCGTATCTCTCACACTTACACTCTCGAGGTGTTCCGATCAGGGTATCGCGTCAGGGGTAGCGCCATCACAGTGTCTTTCAATAGCATCATGGGTATCGTTGTCGCATTTTATGGCTTCGTATGGTTATACCACAATAGCTGTGCCACTGCACTGCGAGGCTATATTTCATGGCTTGGCGTTGATAGCAGCGATGTTCTGAGAGGTCGTTGTAGGACTCAATTCGCATTGCTTCTGGCTTCGTCCCGAGCAAAAGAGAGTTTTCAATGAAACAGGGGTATAGACTCGCATTTAAGCACGAAGCACGACCTAGACTCTGAGAGAATTTGGCCGCTGTTCAAAACTCTAATGGCCCAATTAATTAACTGTTATCATGTCTTATTGTTGACTTTCTGGCTACTGAGAAGGGTGAATCGACGAGGTCTATCGAGGCACAAGTGGGTACTCTCCTTGTGCAGGGCGCCAGAGAAACCTCCAAGTATTCGCTACAGCTCGTCGGAGCCCTCACTGTCAGTGGCGATATGGACTCTGGAGGGACACCCCTCGAAGAAGCCGGCTTCAGCGATTCGTTTCACCCTAACAAGCGTAGTAGATGAAACTTGGAGGCTGTCAAGTAGTGGTCACGTCATTAAGGTCAATATCTCCCCATAGATATACGTCTGAAGGGGGGCGGTGTACACTGATGTTGAAGAGCATGTGCCGAGAAGCCGTCTAGCGCCCAAGATTCGAGTCTGAGTTTTGGACATGTCCCTATCAAGATTGCTCATTGGGCTTCCAACTACGACACGATGGCAGAGGCATACTAAGCACCTTGAAAAGGAGCGCATCCGGGGCTGTGACGTCTTCCATGGTATCCACAAGCTGGAATCAGTAGAGCAAGTGGTAGACTTTAGAACGGCTACAAGCTTATGCCACGGCCCCGAAGGACGACCGACTAAAGTAGAAGCTAGTATGAGCGCCCGCAAGACAGTGTGATCAGCGTCTTGTCGGCCGACAAGAGTACGATGTGAGATATCTAGGCACAATTGAGATGGAATACGTCTTAGGAGGCAGCCGTCCGCGTTAAGTGTCAAACACGGATAAAACTGAAGCGCCGCCAGCGGATGGACCTGTGCCCTGAATATGGACGGCCCCGTAAGGCTAAAAGGCCTAATGCACGCTCGGTGGTTGCGGCGGAATAGTTGCGCGTGGAAGAGGTAATTAAGACTGGCCCGCATACTTGATGCGCTCTGCTCTATAATCCGCTTATCCCTCACTGCGCTTGGGATACTAGCCTTACTAGGTGAGGAGAACAGGATATTAGAGTGACCTGCTCCATCTGATCTGGCTAGGAGCTGAGAGCAGCCCGGAAAACTTGGCTTCTTTTGGTATTCCACTACCGCTTCCCTGCAATATGGAACAATATTGAGCCTAGAAGGAGTAGGCGGGTGTTCAGTGGTGTGGCGCCTCTTCCGCGGATACAGGGGAAGGTAGATAGCCTAGCCAGGGACGAAGCTTGGCAACCTTGATGAATCTGGGGCGACTGACGTGATGCCCCTCACGGCGCTAAGAGGGGGAATAAAACATAAAACTGGATTTCGCGGTAGATAGGTATCTCTCACCCCGAGGGCCGTGGCTGTCAATTTCTCCCCACGCAGTTCCACTATGCTTGATATGTCGCAATGCATGCCTAATACGTGTTAGATTGTTTTTTAAAAAGCTTGTTCAAGGTTCGGTGAGATCAATGCTTGATTCCGATTGGAACGATTACTTATTTAATATCACAGTGTTGCCATTCGTATCAGTACCCTGAAGCTAGACCTTACGGATAGCGAGGTCATCCATATACTATTCCGAAGCGCCATCTCACCTCTTCATGACTGCAACGCAGGACTCGTTGTGCTTTCTACTGATCATAGATTGTACAGGTATGCGTGCTGAAAGTGATAGACAAGGAGCGAAACGGAGCATCTTGCGGCCTCAATCAGCTGGAGACGATAGCTTATCTCATTGATACATACGAGATCGACGAGTGGCTTGTTATACGAACCTAGCGAGTGATAATCTGCACCGAAGTTCCCAATCCACTTTCCAGCCGCAAGTTCCGGATAGCCTGACCATAGAAACCTCACCCAACGACACGTGAGCGGAAGTTCGGCAGACGCGGAGGATTTCTACCGTTGATTGCCCACATACCGGTAGGAATAGCGCGTCGAATTAGTGAAAAGTGGCTGCAGGCTAGCCCTACACTAAGATAATCTGGCGGATCAATTCCGCCTCGCTGGTCGCCTTACGAATCGCCACTAGCTCTATTCCCGGAGGACTCCAGAACCGCGAGCTGGCACAGCCCAGGTATGTGTGCCGTCTAGGCCGTCTACCCTTTTCTCTGGTCGGTATTATTCTGCAGAGACGAAGAAAGGGTGGGAAACCTTGGTTTGTTAACGGCGATTCCTGGATTGGGCTATGATCTTCATTGCTTAAGTTCTCTGCATTGACCCAACACTTGCTTATGGTTTCGCTGTCCGCGTTCAATAGGTTATAAAATCTGCATCTTGGCCACTTACCGTCACACCAGTTCACTATCCGCTACACTTCTACTCTTTTCCAATGGACAGCTTCCGAAACATTGTATCAAACATCAGTGATCTTGCTGACAAGATGTCGCTTCCTCGTGCTGATAAACTATCTCTGATGGTTCGAAAGAACGGTAAGAATCGACTATGCACATATGCCTTCTCCCGCTGACGCAAACAAGTCCGTGATCAGTTTGAGGAAGAGAAGCCAAATCTAGAAGCCAAGCTCACGAAGGCCCTCCTCGGCGTTCCCTGGACCATCGATGTTGATCCCTTGTCAATTTATCCTTATGCAGAGTCCTCGTATGCCAAGAACAGCTTTGGAAGTATGCTTAACGAGTACGTGTGCTAAAGCTAACTTTCTGTCTACCCCTTAATGCTGATAACTTCCTAGGTATATCTCTCGAGCTACCACCTCCCTTGACTGGTCTCAGGAGTCTATCAAGTCCAACGTCAATACCCTTGCCTCCGCTCACGTCCTGACCATCGAAGTCGACCCTTCCGCGACCTTTAAATACTGTTCTTGCGATATCAAGGATGGAAAGCTCCGAATCCTCGTAGCTCCCAAAGGTCTAGGCACAAATATCAGCGAAGCTGTGGCTGATAACAACCTGAAGAAGGCTCTCAATGATGCTTCTATCAGTGGCGGAAACAAGTTGAGCTTCGTTGCTGAGGAGGGACTGGCCAAGTACTGGTATCCGAACAAGGGCGAGATCGAAGCCAAAGCTGCCAAGATCCTTGGTCAACCTGTCAAGCTCGACCCTCGGCTGGAAGAGAACTACGCAGCGCTCAAAGCTGAGAGCGAGAAGCCGGGCACGACACTTATAAAGCACTGGGAGAACAACTTTGGCAATTCTGTTTACGGTTACTTCAACGGACTTGTCTCGCAGTTAGAGTGGCAGAAGTTTCCGGGTGATGACATGCTTCAAGAGGGGTTCTTTGATGTTGTTAGCAAAGCCGAGATTGCCCTTCGTACTGTGGGCGCATTGAAGAAAGGCAACTACAACGAATCTGTCGTTGAAGATGGTGTTCTCTACCTTCAGGTAAGTGGACTTATACTACTACTTGCGATGGTTACTGATTCGTTAAACAGACAACTCCTGGCAAGTGGGCTACTAATGTCCAAGACGCTGGCGCCAACATTACGGATCTCTTGTAGATATAGAGTGTGATAGAATTGAGATGAATACAAAGTTAGATCATTTAGCTCTCCAATAACTAGCTGGTGGTGGTGTGCAATTGCGAGATTTATGCAACTAACAAATTATCTAGACCATCAGAGAACCTTTGACATTGATGTTGTGGGAGTGATTGATGTAAAACATACATTCATCTCAATATTGACCTATTGACATACTTTTGAAACCGGTAGAGTCAGTACCCTGTGCTGTAACAGCTGGGGAGCCGCAAGATACTCTTTGTGTCAGTGATGCAGAGCACACCAAAACAGAACTGGAGGTCAGACTCCGATACGTCCACCAATTGGCCATCGCAAGTCTTCAGGAAGAGCATCAAATGGCTACGGCGCTTGTATGGGCTACGAGTCGGGCCACTGCGTAAGTTAAGGTCGGGGCTTTTTGCCCGTGACTTGAAAGAATTACCCCATGACCCGACTGCAAGCCGCTTGTGAGAGTTTAGCTAGATTAGTGAACTCTGTCTCGGCTCCTGTTGTCGGCACTTGGCCACATGGTTCTGACAACATGCTCAAATGCTTATCTAAGTGACCACTCTTTTCTTTCCTTACACTATCTGCACTCCCCAGTCTGACGAAGCCGCATGTCGAGGATGGATCGTCCATGCAACTAAGTCAAGTGGGCTTAATAACTTTTCGCCCCAACAGATAAAATTAGCTGTTGGAATAGGGGAATAGATCATTTGCTTGGCATGAGCTATATCCAAACTTATCTCATATGTCATTACCGGCGATTCAGCTTCAGTCCATATGTAAAAGCTTCTGAGTCTGCCTCACTTTCTTCCATCTTGGCGCCCTATACACAATCGTCCAAACACTAAGCAGTACCACCACCGTCAGTATCCCTCCAATGGCCCAGAATGTCCATTTTCCTTGCTTCATATCTTTGATATCGCTCGTGTTCATTCCCATGTAGCTTGTTGCAAATGAGAGCGGGAGGAAGACAACAGTGACGAAGGTAAAGACGTAGATATCGACACTTTGGTCCTCGGCTTTGATCTTGATGAATAGAGCAGCCTGATTGGTCCATTAGTATCATGTCTGGTGCTTAAGATGTTGGAAAGTACCTGTGACTTCAATCGCTCTGTAGTATCTTGTAACTTTTCGATATCATAGGCCAACTTTCTGTGTCTGAGCTGGGATTTCTTTTGTAATGAGTCAAAGATCTGAATTACTCGTTCACGTCCTGACTCTTCCTTCCTAATACCCGGCGATGTATGAGTCTCTGTCGATTCTGGCTCTTTTCCCTTGCCTGCTTTGGCCGACGTGGAGCTCGCTGTCGCCTTTGCGAGACTTTGCGCTATCTGTGAGACGACCTGCATCTGGCTATGTAGGATCTCCTTGAGAATCCGCAATTCGTCTGATATAGCGGAGATTTGGTATACCTATGATTGAGATATAGAGTCACGAACAAGCCATTTCTGAAGAAGTGATAAGTATATCTATCTGCAATTACTGGAAATAGGTGAATATGTGTAGAGACTTACGAGCCGCGTTATTCTACCAGCAAAAATATCCGTAATGTCCTGTGAGGTTATGGAAGGCCGGGTGGGTGTTGATATTGTACACATACGAAACAGACAGACCGGGGATAGGTTATCTCCAAAGCTCTGTATACCCCTTAACATGTCTTTATTCTCGTCATCTCTGGTAGCCTGGAGCTCTGACTGTGCGGTACCATGGTGCCTGTTAACATTTGCAATGGCTGCCGCCAATTCATCTTCGAGATCTTGAAGTGTCTCTGGTCTGCTTCTTTCCAAATTAGGCCTGTATAAGACTTCAGTCGTGGCTGATGTTGCTTTATAGTCGTGGCGGATGTAATTGACTACTCTCCTCCACATATCAAGTCGGTCCAGCTGGAAAGAATCTCGGTCTGGACTGAGATGGAACTTCATGGTGAACCGAATGGCGATAAGCCACAAATCACGTACAGCTTGCGCAACCTCTTCAGAGGCCTCTGCCTGGCCCCTTGTCGTTCTTTCAACCTCGATCCAATGTTGCATGTGCTCGTCGAGGGCGCTCAGATTTCGAAGGGGCTCTCCATCATAGCGCCCCGGCGAAAAGCCAAGGACCGTCCTCAGTGGACTGAAGCACCATTCCTCCCCTACGTTCGTCCTCGTCTCCTTCGAACGAGTGGTTATGTTAGAAACTCTCAACAGATGTGAGCTCATTCCTCGAAGCTTACCTTGACGGATCGAGAAAGCACTTGGAAGAACGAACCGATCCTTATAATGTCCGAGGAATCGATTCCAAAAACATATTTCTCCACCCTTCGAAACATTTAGTCCAGCATCCAGCCTCCAGGCACGACAACAGAAAGTATTTGACCAACGATTCCGAAAAATACCATGAGGTCCACCACTACTAGGCCCTTTTTTGAACTGGGGAGATCTGCGTATCGCTCTTGGGGCAGGTTTCTGTTATTTTGGAAATATTCGGAAATTGCGATTCGCGGGACCTCTGTCCAAGGCTCGCTATACTGTGCCCATGGACTTAATATTGGCCAGATACTATCTGCCTCAAGCCACGAGACGGTAATGAGATTTTCTGGAAATATGATAACTATGTGGTAAGATATATGACACCGACATACTGCTATCAATTGTCAAACACCACACCTCTTCGACCCATGGAGAACGAACGCCATCAAGGATCGAAGCAAGGCCAAAATCGGGTTTCTGAATAGTGTCATTGTGTATTCCAAACCTATAATGATACTGAAGTAGAGACTTGACATGGTATGTGTTCTCGGAGAATCTTAGACGACGCAGCTTGGCCGAATCGATCCTTGGTATGGAGACAAAGGCCGGGAGACCGGACTTGGCTTGTTCTAAGTGAGGTATCCCCAGCATATTCTCAACCTGATCTTCATCATAAAGAGGCACAAAGACCGGTCGAAGGCTTAGGCCTTGTGGGCTCTTGATCTCCTGCCGTCTCTGAACTCTTCGAAGCCTAGAGAGAATCTTGTCCTGGTCAATGGGGCTGTAGTCAAGGAGGAGGCCATGGACCATATCCTAAGGACAGTCAACTATACGCTCAGGCAACTCCAGATCTAACTTGCCATAAATTACCCGAAGGTGAAATGAGTATCTGACATATGGCTGCTGCAGATTAGCATGGCCCTCAATCGTAACCCGATTCTGTTGTCATGCATCCACCTGCAAGCATAGACTGCTGAGTCCTCGGGTTGTAGCCGTGTTTTCCAGGTAGTGCTTGCATAACAATTGTTGGCCATGTTCACTGCCTCTTCGCTTTCATCTTGATCCTTGACATCGAAATACATGACTGTGGTACTGATTTCACGAGCTCTATGTGGCTCATGCGGAGCTGGATTGGGATCACTGCCAACCATGACGTGCTATAGGCTAGAGCTGTGACTGCAACTCGGTAGATCTCTCAAATTGACTCTTTGGGCTCTAGTAAATCCTTGACTGGATTGAGAGTTTCGAGAGGAGATGGCGATGGGTTAAATCTGGAATGTGGGGAGTCAGGACAATGTTAGATGATACTTCTGACGTGGATATGTATGCAGGTTTCAGCTGGGCGTAAATACTACAAGCTCGTTGGGTCAGAGAGAATGAGGCCTTCCACCACTGTATGGGTGAGATTGGGGTTACAAGATACGCATGTATGATCGGATGCATCAAAGCAGAAAGACTCGGGCTAGTTAAATCTGTAGCTGCATGGCTAATTTAGCCAAGAAATTTTTTCACATTCTTGAGTTTAGATGAAAACAGTAGATGCTGCCACACTGCTTTAAGTAGATGCACTTTGGAAGAGGAGCGTGGCTTCGATTGAGATCATGGGACATAAAGTATATAATACGTATCAACTATGTGATTGTAGA
Source organism: Fusarium tupiense (assembly GCA_013364945.1). Taxonomy (NCBI): domain Eukaryota; kingdom Fungi; phylum Ascomycota; class Sordariomycetes; order Hypocreales; family Nectriaceae; genus Fusarium; species Fusarium tupiense. The sequence goes on along the minus strand of JABEEO010000802.1, from coordinate 4,143 downwards.
GAAACGAACACTTCTAATCATAGAGCTTGGGACCCGAAGCCCCCAGAGTAACGTAGAACAACTTGGTCTGTCCAGTGATGATCATCCTTCCCTTTCCAGCAAACTGGAAGTTAGCAGCAACAGTTCCGGTGTAGATCTTGCCGATGAGCTTGCCAGAGGGGTTCCAGACATGGACACCATCGCCGCAGCCAGCATAAACGCGGCCCTTGGAATCGGTATGAACACCTAGAGGGGTCAGTACATTACATCGCAGGGGAGCTGATGAGACTTACCATCGGGGATGAAAGACGAGACGTAAGCAAACGTCTTGCGGTTCTGGAGAGTACCATCCTGGTTCACATCGAAGGAGTAAACGGAGGCGGGTGAAGAGAGGTTGCGGCCGTAGAAACCGAGAGCGATGCCAGTGTCGGTGACATAGACCTTCTTACCGTCGGGACCAAAGCCAATACCTGATGTGAGTTAGTTGCGTGTTTTCTACCATTCAATGGAGCACGTACCGTTGGGAAGGGTAAAGTCATCGGCGACAACTGTGACGGCGCCAGTGTCAAAGTTGTAACGATAGACTTGGTTTCGCAGACCAGGAACAGGACGGAAGTCTTGGAGATATCCGTAGAGGGTATCGGTGAAGTATAGATCCCCGTTTCTGGGGTTGATGCCAACATCGTTGAGGGAGTTGAACTGGCGACCGAAGTAGTTGTTGAGAAGGGCTGGCTAGGATTAGCTTCGGAAATTGTCTTCCGAGAGTGTACGCGACTTACTGGTGGTGTTGTAAGGAGGGAGAGGGTTCATCAGGTACAGAGCGGAGGGAACATCGTCGCCTTGGCCCTCGCCAGCGAAGATGATGTTGCCCTTGTAGTAAGTGCCACCTGAGGCAGAGAATTAGCCGTCTTTCAATACGCACCACCAGCTCAACATACCGTTGGGGTTGATGACCTGAGGGTTTGAGTCAACGACAGTGACCTTGACCTCATCCTTCTTCCCCTTGCGGACCTCGTCGGCCTCCTTGAGGGAAATCTTCTGAATGATGGAAGACTTGTTCAAGCCGGTGCCAGCAGCAGGAGCGCCAGCATTCTGGACAAAGAACACCTCTTCAGTAGGAGGATACCATACGACAGCCTCATGGAAGATTGGGTCGGTATCCGACGTTGCGATGAGGGTCAAAGAGGGATCTTTTCCGATGACATCGTAAAACTCTTCGTCGTAGACATGAAATGGCTTCGCTTCAAGAGACTCCTCAGTCACACCAGGCCAAGTAAACACCTACTCATAGCCGTTAGTAACAATCAGCAACGAGGCTGCAGTGACATACCAAAGAGTCATTGGCCACTGCAGGAGGGGGCACATCCTTCAAGACATTGAACGACTTCTGGTCAATAATCTGAGCCGTAGAAGGAAGCTTAGCAGCCACGGCGCCCAAAACGGGGACGAGAACCCCCGCAGTAAGTACAGAAATGGGAGAAGGCATGACGAATGAATGCTTGGTGTGGCAGGTGCTGTAATGGATGGATGGAGCTGCGTGAGACACTTTTAATATGCGCAATGAATCAGTGGCCGCGAACTCATCATCTCCGCCTGAAATGACAGCGACGAGGCATTAACGAGGGTTGTCTCGGCGTTGCACTCCAAGAACGTACAAGATCTGCAGCGTTAAGCTTAAGCTAGCGTGGGCCGCCGGGTTACGCGGGTCAATCAGCGCTTCGGCACTGGGGATCGGGGTAGTAGAATGTGGGGAGATTAGCATGTTTAGAGTTTCTAGCCGAGAGGGAAAAGAAAGGAAAGCAGATGTTGGTCCGTCGAGCAGGGGAGGAATAACTTACGATTGAGTGAGTTCTAGATTGACTCGGGGATCTGGACGTGTCTTCCGGACAGGGCTGATCGGAAGAATGGAAGGGAAATGCCCTGGAAGAATCGGCATGAACCCTGCTTACAGGGGCTGGGGAATCAATGTCGAACTGAACCAACGACCAACATCAACGCAACCTCCTGTAACCTGCAGCCACGCCACAACTACATAATGTGGTTCCAGTTCCTTGGCAGCGGCACATTTCTCAACAATAAGGGTTGTTTTTATTAATCACCGACCGAAAGTGCCGCTGAATAACGGACACGAGTGCATGGGAAAGCATTGCGATTGGAGGTCTTTTAGACACCAGCTGAGATTGTGGCTTGCGCTTGGAAAGGGTCCCTACTGTGAACATTACGACTTGCTCAATCGAGTAGGTGTGAAATTCTGGTGTGACGCACTTGTGCGGCAGATGGCGAAGGAACTTTCCGAGATGATGCTTGAGCGAATTGACGATCTTTTCAGTCTGGAGAACGAATGTCAGATCTCAGGATTCATCTCATCTTTACCACTGCGTTGGTAACAATACCCTTGGAAATACTTGTTCTTTACAGCAGCAGAATGACGATCACAGTACACCTGTCGTGTCCGCCCATGTATGCACTGTACCCCTTTGACAGCTGAGGCAGGGATATTGACCAACATGCAGAAAAAAGAGTTTGAGTTTGATTAGCCAAAACTGCCAACCTTGAACTTTATCAAAGCAAAAGATCCGGCTACGAAATGGGCTTAGCATGGAATTTATCAGTTGCGTGATATGGAAGGAGGAAACTTGATGGTGAGACCGCCACTGAAGGGAGACAAGAAGCACGTTGAGAAAAGATGGTGTTGAGCCTTTTACTTAAGACCTTTGCAGCCATCAAATCGTTGTTGGTCCGGTCATTTCTGACCCATTTCCTGCTGAAGCAGTGCATTGCTTCCTTTATTCCCTTTAATACGGTACACTCATTTTATTCCCCGTCTGCCGATCCGATCCATCTCTATCCCCGACCCATCACCGCCCCGAAATGACATGGCCGACAACACCAAAAACGGGGCCGTCGCAATCGTCATCTGCGTCTTCATCAGCATCGCTTTCTACAATGTCCTCGAGCTCAACGCCTATATCTTCGGCAGCTTCAAGAGGCGGAGTGGACTTTACTTCTGGAGTTTAGTCATCGCGACTTGGGGCATTGCCTTCAATGGAACCGGATACCTTATCCTGCACCTGTCGCTGTCGGCGCAGACGTATCTCTACTCGACGCTTATACTTATTGGGTGGTGTACTATGATCACGGGGCAGTCTGTTGTTTTGTACTCGAGGTTGCATATTGTTATGCATAACCAGAAGAGGTTGAGGATGGTGTTGTATATGATCATCTTCAATGCCACCTGGTTGCATCTTCCTGTAATCATCCTTGTTTATGGCGTCGGATCATCGAACCCGGAGCCTTTCCAAAAGCCATACGAGGTCTTTGAGAAGATCCAGCTTAGCGTATTCTTTGTGCAAGAGCTCATCATCTCGGGTCTCTACGTCTGGGAAACAAGCAAGCGTCTCAGACTAGAGAAGAGCGTCGGCAACACCAAGACACGCATGGTACTGAACCATCTCCTCATCGTCAACGTCCTCGTCATCCTCCTCGACGTCTCAATTCTCGCCCTCGAGTTCGCGAATCTATTCGACATCCAGACCGCGTGGAAGCCACTCGTATACAGTGTCAAGCTCAAGCTCGAGTTCAGCATCCTCAATCGTCTTGTCGAGCTTACCCGCGGAAGGAACGAGAGCTCTTATGGTCGCAGTCACAATGCCACGCACCATGATGATGTAGGCTTGGAGACATTGAATCGCGACCGACGGAAGCATACTGGGCCACAGGGAACAATCACTGGAGATTATGAGGTTCGTGTTGGGAAGGGTGAAGAGAGTCATCGTGTCTTTGGCAATGAGTCGAGTTTGGTTAAGACAACCGAGATAACAGTCCACAGCGAGCGTTATCCGGGTCATGGTGGACATGATAGAGGTAGTTTGGAGGGAGAGGGATCGAGTGATCTGCAGCATGTACCGAGAGGGAGTGCATCTTCGGCGTCTTCTGAAGTACAGTTCGCCAAGTACGGCAACTAAGATACCATAATTATACAGCGTTCGTCATCTACACTAGCATTATCGGAGTACGAAAGCCATTGCGATTGCGTGATTTCTAATTGGGCGAGACAAGGTTTTTCAACAAATTACCTTGGTGCGGCAATCTGACTATTTCTCCTGATGCCTTATCCATTTCTCCCTGATTGTTAAGCATGCCAAAATGGCTGATATCAGCCAT
>JABEEO010000801.1:0-13123 GCA_013364945.1 Fusarium tupiense | reverse complement strand
TATATACCTAGGTAACTAGGTACTAAGCTATTATTAGGTACCTATAGGAATTTTAAGGCCTGCTGCAAACAGTCCTTAAACTTATTAAAGATGCGATTGACAAGGATAGATCATTTCCTGACACTCTTGCGTATCATGTCTCGGGTATTTTGACCAACTGTCATTCCGTCGTCCTCGAGTTGCAAGGCTGCATTACAAAATATAGTAACAATCGACTAGGGACAAGGGCTGCGTGGGCCGTCAGTGGCCAAGGAGATGTCGCGAAATTGAGGTCAAATCTAGAGGCTCATAAAGCGGCTCTGGAATTGGCTCTTGATATGCTTGCGCTGTAAGGCTGATCCACACCTCGGAGACCTAACCTTGTATGCTGACTCGTCTAGGCATACAGCTAAAGCAATAAGAATAGACACAACAGAGATCCGGAATGACACATCAGCTATAAATGATAGTACGGCTCAAATTCTAGAAGAGATCAGTCAACTCCAGGCACGGCTACCAAATCGAGATGACTATATCCTGCAGAGCTTTTTGGAAGACATGACGACATACACGGAGAACGCCTTAGACGGAGCATCTATTGATTGGAGAAGTTCTAGTACACAGGCCCCATCTCCTGTTATTGAATTCGAAGAAGGTACGGGCTCTGCTCACAGTTCGGATTCGGACTTTTCCAGGCATTTCGCGCTTTTCAATGTTCACAAGAATCATTCTGAGTATCAAGTGGCCGAAAAGGACGGACTTTCGGTGTGGGAGTGCATCACAAACGTGGAAACCTACTATACGGGGATGGATGGAGAATGGCAAGACATCAGCTTAAGACGACGGCGCCGAGCAGCAGTCGTGACAGAGCAACGTCCTTCATCCCCGTCTACAGTACATTCAGAATTCTTTGATGCCTTTAGTTTGAGTTTTTATTGCAGTGCGCCACATGCAGACCGGTTTGATGCCATGTGGGGTGCTGACGAATTCAACCTTGAATCGTCCACGACTCGATTCACGGCATTGACGTTTCCGGGCCATGAATTCGCCTCTCATGATATTCTTCGACCTAGCCGCTTCCAACCACCCAGACGGATCAGGATCGCATTCTATATCCCAGTAGATGCGTTCATGTTCCCTGGTGAATTCGAAACTCAATGGAACTTCATTTCTCATTCTGTTAAGGCACTTGCACAGCAGGTTGATTCACCTTGGCTGAACATTGTTGTTATCATCGAGGGAACTCCTAGGTGGATTGGGATTGATCCTGATATCATCATGCTCTTCAGGGAATTGGGTATCCTGTTTGAAACAAAGCAGTCGATAGACTATGTTGGCCGTGTCTCGGTATATCCACCTTATGATATCGAACGTGATGAGATCTTTGAGCGACCGATCCTGGGGACTATATACGAGGTAGGTCATTCACTCAAGCAAAACACTCTAGTCCTTTTTGTCTAACCTTCTTTAGCATACAGTGCAGCCAATAACGTATTCCCATGGAGCCCATTTTAAGAATATTCTAATCACTGCACGACTACAAGTAATAGCAGTGGCACCACATCAGCAGCGAAACGACCCAACGCGTTATAATCTGCAGTACTATGATAACTGGGCTAGAGCTGTTTGTAATGTTTTGAAACCGGAGTTCATAGTCACTCTGCCACAAGGTGAAATGGCAAAGATCCCCCATCCCGGGCGATTTCTTTCAGGCCTCTGGAAGTGCGACACCCGATTTAGCAACTCAAAGCATGAGCATGTTAACCAATGTGTCCGGCTTACACCCTTGGAGTTTCAGACGGGTCGCGTTGGGGTAAAACCGACTAGGCCAGTAAAGAGCAGAGTTGAAACCCTCAAACAGCCGCCACCGCAACCCGAGCAACCCACCACGCCAATTGAGAGTCCGATTGGCTCCAGTTCTCAGCCAGAGTCAACTCCGAGGAATATAGTAACTAGCGACAGGCCTGAGCCAGAGTCAACTCGGAATACACCTCCTGTTTCAGATTGGAATTATACTTACATTTTATCTGGCTTACTTATCTCATACATCTTACTTTTTTCTACCTTTTATACTTATCTTTTGCTTGGCTTAGTATTCTCTTATATAGTCTTTATCTTCTTTTTAGTTTAATCTACATAATACCCTATATATGCTCCTAAATTCTCACAAGTGGATTTTGTTTCCCTGTTGTCTTACAAAACTTAAAGTCTCTGGTAGGCTTGTTCATGAGGACATAGTGAAGCGTTGAGAAGATATCATGCAGGATCCCATGTGACAGAATTTTCTAGTGCCTGGGTCATGGATATCGCTGCAGAACTTAGAGTTACGAGCCCCTTGAATAAAAAAAGGTATAATATCTAGAAAGAATGAATACCGGCGGCATGTTTTGTGACAACAGCATAAACGTATCGCTGACGTCCGTGGGCCGAGATCCCGCAACCGCAGGAGTGTCAACAGGGATTCCGCAAGTTTCGAGGACCGCAAACCACGATTTCCGGGTAAACCGTGATGGAGATGTATTAGTAATGCGCCGTGCCCTTTAGAGAGCTTGTCAATCTCGTGTATTGGATCAAGACATACTACAAAGGACATCTGTAATGCTCACACTCAAGACACTTTGCAATTCCTGTTGGCCCACCGCTCGCCACTGTCGTTGGCATGCCCCAAGTCCTGCTAAGTTCTGTCTGCTGATTTAAGCTCTCGGCCACGAGCCTCAACTACACCTAATACATATAGCTCACAATGAGCCTAGGGATATCCATAATGGGTAACTTTGACAAAGATTACTGAAGTATTTCATAAGGCTCTTCTACTAGATACTTAGTTGCAGTCCTCAATAGGATTGCTATTTCTAGCGTTTTAGCAAATGAGAGAATCAGACAAAATTATCCCATGGATTCCAAAATCCCATTGATATAAGTCCACACACTTTTCAGTAACATTAAAGTTAGAATGCTATAGCCACAGCCTGTAATCTATGTTTTAGCCATATAGCTAGCAAGGAAATAAGCCACCACTGGTAGGCCCTGTTTTAGCTCCTGCCAATCACCTAAGGGAAGTCGAACGTAACCCTTAAGATCATTCTTATCAAGTTTCGTTTCTGGAGATTTATTTATTATGTAGACTGTATCTGCTACTGGGAGGACTTTGAGGATGTTCTTATGTACTATCAACGAAGTAAACAGAAACCGTCATATTTACCGACCAGACAACGCTGAGGTAACCTCAGTACTAAACCATTTCTCTCCCACTCAGTAATATACACATATAATCTGCCCTTCACTCTCGCAACCTCACAAATCTGCCCTGTCCCAAAGGCGAAAGGCTCTGATTCAACCAGCCTGCTACGATTTCCGCGTCCAGGAGCTGCTCCTTTAGCTCAGACACTGCAGTGTCGACATCACGTAGTTCAAAGACTCTCCCTTCCATCTGCGCTGCTAACCGCGCCCAACAGCCAAAGACCATAGTGTTATAATTCTCGACTGCGAGTCGAATTTCGTGTCTGAGGAAATTGAGGTATTCAGAGCGGTAATCGATCTGGAGGAAGCTTTGCGAAATCGTATATGGCAGTTTCGAAGGGCCCTGAAGTCGGTAGAGCTCTGCGACGAAAAGGTTCCACTGGCTTTTATCTTTGGACTCGCAGATGAGGACGGCGATGATGTGGTCGCAACCTGCTATGAGGCAGTTATGGGGGATATATGTCCCTGTTCATCAATTAACAATATTGTTTTGTAGTGAAAGATGAGGTAGACTTGCGGTGGGAGTTATATCCGGCGTGCAATAGTTGAGGTTCTGGGTGGAAAAAGAACGGGGGAGCGACATTTTCGTCCCTCTCATTGCTCTGAAGCATCATATTGATCACTGCAAATGGCTTCTGCGGAAGACACAGAAGCTTATACGCGCGTTGTAAGTTGCAAAGCTGCACTCGAACTTCAAAAGGCAGCTGTAGATCTGTCCTCGGTGGTTGCTCCGAATGCGCCGGGACTCCTGGTTCCGATGGTCCCTGACCATGGACAACGTTGAGTTCCGCCGGTCTGATTGAGGACGTTACCCCACGACATGGTACGACAAAGATCGATTCCCTACCGGCTATGGCTTCGTTCTCTCAGACTTGCCCCGCATTCTAAGGCTGAATAGGAGGCCAGACAGATTTGGTGCGATGTCAACCTTCGATGGGTGTGAATACAAGTCGCGGCTGCAGTCATCAGAGTCCCGTGATCAAAGACCAAACTTATGCGTAACTGACTGATTTCAGCATGTCAGATATCTATATGCATCTTGGCCTTTCGGTTCTGTCTGCGTGCTACCATGGCCCTCGGATGCGCGCCGAAAAAGAGAGCCACGAGCCAGACTCTCTCGTGTCTGGAACTGACGTCTAGATCGGTGAATGGAATACAACCTTGAAGCTTAAGATACACGAGAATTTTGTCGCGCGTTTTGTGTGTAAACTAATGCAGGTGAATGTCATGAGTTGTGGCTGAAGTTTTCTAATCCGGCTCCAATGACGCGATTTGACGCGCCGGTTGGTGGTCGGAGGTGACACAGGAGCGGAAACATAAAGATCACCACATGGGAAGGACACCGCTTACAGCAAATAGGTGAAAACGTGCCGGTGGAATACAGAGTAGAGAGTGTTAAAATTAGCATATCTCTTTTACCAGTCTCCTCATTCTCATCACAGTTTAATCTGGCGTCAAGGAAGTCACCGTAGTGGTCAATGCAGTGCTAGGTAGTTTTATATTTAGGCTGTATGTGCTTTGAAATATCTACGCTTGCTCGACCTCATTTCGTATCTTTTTTCGTCCACCCAAACCCCATCAATCAAGAGACCGCAACCGAACAACCATCGATCGAACACCAACCAGCGCTAATCACTCCACACATCATTTCACCTCTGAACCATCTCCCAACTTCCAGTCCAGTTATCCCCTGAATAAAGTTGCTGAGCCTCAACTAGTCGATCAAGAGCATGCATGTACGCCTCTGCACGCTTGCTCACCTTCTCAGCCTTCTTTCGCTCAAGCGAAACCTTCTTCACAGCCTCAGCTGATTTTGTATCCTCCTCGGCTGGAGCCTTGTTGACACGAAAGCTAAAAAGAGCGAGGAAGAGGGCGATGATCGTGACGAGGGCGTTGACTATGGTTTCTATGGCTGAAGGTTGATGATCGTCTTGGGCGATAGGAACTTCTTGATTCTAGAGGTTTTGCAGAATGGCATCGGCGGTTTTGATGTCTTGCGATGCTTCGTCGATTTCTAGGAGAATGTACAGACGGAGTTGCCGGATTTGATGGCTGCTGAGATTGACGAGAAGATCTCGCGCCGGGATGCCAGATATTGGGACCTCATCCTTGGGGGATCGCTACTCCTGCAAGGTGGGGAACTTGACTTGTCGAGATGGCATTGCTGCGGCGATCAGAGGATTTCGTGATTGGTTGGGTCTATGCGTGTTCCGTGGTTTATCTCTTTGGATAACAAGTTTAGGTGATGCCAAAGTTGGCTCTGTTCCTTTTTGGAATACTTGTTAAATGACCAGCGTACGGCGTTCTTGGAAGGTTTGCTGGAGGCCCAAGAGTAACACGGACGGTTTTTCTATATGACTTCCTACTATGCTATTGAGGCTGAGGAGAGGTCCACTGAAAGTCGCTGGAGCCCTTGGGATAGTAATATCAGCATTGAATCATCTACTCTAAATCTGTGTTCCACTGGTGCAACTGCTATCATCCATTTTGCCCAGGATCAGTACTGCGAAAAAAGATAATAGTTGCCAGCAGACTCCTGCAGAATAGCAATATGATGACCTTGTCTGTGCATGCCTGTCCTGGAGGACTGGAGAAAGGACTGACTCTTCTGGTGAATTATATCTCAACACTGTTGTGAGAGATTGTACTGGTTGAATTTTATAATTTACTTGAAATATTTAGACCTTGGGAGGGTATAATTAGGTTTAATTATATAAGAGTCTTTATAAACTGAGCAATTTATAATAAATTAGTTAGTGAGGTATATTAGAAGCTTGCTATTCCTAAGGCTAGTTATATTACATTATTTTAGCTAGATTATTATACTATGTTTTTGTAAAGAGTTTAAAGAAAGCTCATTAGTAGATCTATTCCCTTTGACATTTTAGATATATAATTAGACTTCAGATATCTATTAAGGTTATAACGGTCTGCTTAAGGCCTTGTTCAGAGAATAAGGGTGAAAATACTTGGCTATGATTTTGAATCTATTCACCTATGCATTACAGCATTGCCTTAGATCCATTTGAACTTACTTGTTTATTTGCGCTTCTAAGACGTAATGTCTGAGAGACACTCAATTATTGTGATTATAGCTGATTTCGTGCTAGCTTTGCTTTACAAGCGACCACCATTGGAGTGTAAAACATCTTAAAAAGCCCAGGAATAGTTTTCACTCTCATATGGATCCCAAGGACAACATACTGACATAATTAAATGCTAATTAACTAACAATCAATAACCTCAGGAGTGAGTACCTAAGTAACAGGAGAGCTTGGCCTGTCACTAAAGAAACCCGAAGAGACCAAGAATTCCAAACTCTTCACCACAGCTTCCCGTGATTTGCAGCAGTTGTCTTCACTGACAACATCACTTGCTGGCGTTTCTATTCCCATATAACCTCCGGAGTCTCCAAACCATTCATTCAATGGAAATAAGGGATGTGACTGACCCCTTTCTTGTAGGTCCTTCTGAATCACCTCACACCACTCTTTATGCTCCATCGGCTTAAGGTGTATGTCCATAGTTTCTAGGATATCCCAGATTTCTCCCAAGTATAATCCATCCAGTACCTTTTGGGTTCCCTTGGTACATGAGCTCAAAACCGGTGATAACATCTGATCCACGAGCATAGATGCTACGGTATCAACTCCAGCAGCAGTGATCCAATTCCGGGCGTCATCCTGGCTGTAAGAACCAGCTTGAACACATGCCTTGACCATACGCCAGAGTGTATCGCCAGTCTGAGCATATCCATTTTCGGTTGATCCAACGATAAATCCGGGTTTGAATGTCCATAGGCGGCTTCCTCCCAAGTCCCTCATCGACTGTGCATGCCTAACCATAACTTCAGACACAAACTTTGTCTGGTCATAGGCCGGCAGTTGTCCGATCTTTTCCACCAACTCTTCGTGCGTTTCATCAAAGCTAGATAAATAACCACCGGACACATAGACGGTCTGGGGAGGGTCCTTTGATTGTAGGAAACCAGCGAGAAACTCGTGTGTACTAAAAACATTGGTGTTTTGAAGGGATTCGTAGGGCTCTAGCCAGTTGACAATTGCCCCATTATGGACGATCACGTCGAATTGTCGTGGCTGGCCGTTCAGGCCAAAGATGATATCCCACTGGCCCTCTTCGAGGCCGGCTTGAGGCTGGGTCAGATCACCTAGCCAAACATGCACACGCTCTTCAAGCGAGTCGCTCCACCAAGAAAGCTCACGACAACTTTCGAAAAATCTTTTGTGAGCGTGGTGATAGTCCTTCCCTCGCATCAGACAAGTAACTGTCGGTTCTAGAGGGCATTGAAGGACTTTGCGTAGAATTTCTCGGCCCAGAAATCCGTTGGGGCCAGTCAAGAACACGCAATGGTCTCGAGAACTGCCAATCTTATCAAGTTCCTTTGTCCATTTCTCGATCTCGTCTTTCAACAGACTCCTTCCGTCCTTACCGTGGCCGTCGGGCATGTCGGCAAGCTCCTCGACACAAAGATTTGGGTCCATGAGCTTGGATGCAGATATATCGATCTGTGCTTCCCCTTTCAACGTCGAGGCTAGTGACATCGCGTCCATAGAATCGATACCTAGGTCCTTCAAAGCAACTTTAGGATCTTCCAAGCCTTTCGTACAGCCATTTCCCTGTTCCTGTAAAAAGTTTCCAATGACATCTTTGACCTTCGTTTTGTCATTGTTCTCAGATTTTGTATCTCCTATGGCATGGCTCGGGGAAGATGACGTATTAAGGGAATCGAAAAAGGCCGTGCCAAGCTTTCTGATTGCTTGATGGTCGATCTTGTTCGTTTTGGTCATTGGGAAGGCTGTGATAGGAATAGCTACTGAAGGCACCATAGTGTCGGGTAGAACCTCTCGAGACGAATGAATGGCATTGCGAGTCGCCGGGTCAAGGTCGCTTTCTTTCATCAACGAAGGTTCAGAGCTCTCTCCATGGGAGAAAAAAACAACCAGTCTTGGTTTGTCTCCTCGGGGTGTGAAAGTGTCAACAAATGCATTCAGGTGGTCGGGCAAGAATTGTCTCAAGGTTTCCTCGATCTCTCCAGGTTCAATTCGCTGGCCGTTAATCTTGATTTGGCGATCTATGCGACCAAAGATACGTAGACTGCCATCCTTCAGGACCAGTCCACGGTCACCGGTTCGAAAGATATGGTAGCAAGATGGTAAAATACCTTCTTCCCTGGTTAACCAGGGGGGATTTGGCTTGAAGGCCAGTCGACTCTTCTGCTTGTCCCCAAGGTAGCCTGTAGCAATATCTGGCCCCTGGATACTTATCTCCCCTGGAACTCCTATGGGGGAAAGAATAGTCCAGTCGTCTGGATGCACTATCCAAACGCGGCCCCCGATGGGAAATCCGATGCTGGGGACACTGAAATCGTCATCAGGCTTGACACGGTTGATGGTATCCCACACTCCACCCTCCGTCAAGCCATACAAGACATTGAATTGTAACTGTGGCGACCAAGTCTCCCGAAGCTTCGAAGAGCATGGTTCCCCACCTACACTCAGACTCTTGAGGCTCGGCACTTGATCTGTTGATAACATCTTTGCTACTGTAGGTGTCAAGATAGCATGGGTAACCTCCATCGTGTTGATGTTTTTGGCGATGTCGGTCAGCTTCTTGTCAGGGGCTGGAATGCACAAGCAGCCACCGGCCACGAGTGTGCAGAATATTTCAGAGATACTCGCATCAAAACAATGCGGAGCGAACTGTAGGACCCTGCTTTCTTCATCTAGTCCTAAGACCTTCGAAACTTTGACCAGGCTACTGGCAATGGCCCCATGTGTTTGGATAACACCCTTTGGTTGGCCGGTAGATCCCGAGGTAAAAATGATGACGGCAGTACTAGAAATACCGACTTCTGCGACATCAATCACGTCTTTTGTTTCACTTCCATCCAAGTCGGATGGGGTAAGTAGAGACAGTGATGTGGAGCCAAGATGTGAAGAGCCGGTCGAGTCGCAGATCGCTGCTTTGCACGTTGTAGAGTCGATAATGGTCTTGAGTCTCTCAGTTGGCGTTGGTACATCTATCGGCACGCATGTACAACCAGCTTTGAGGATGGCCAGCCACGCAACAATTGCGCATTGAGAGTGTTGAAACGCGTGAATAACGCTATCACCTGCAGTCAAGCCATGTGATAGTAAAGCTTTGGCCCATCGGTCCGAAGTATTCTGAAGCTCGTGATATGACAAGTCGCCGTCCCATGCACTGATGGCTGTTTTGGATGGGAACGTGGAGCTTGTGAGACGAAGCAGGTCCGGGATGTTCAAGCTTGGGCCTTCTCCAGGTCCAGCGGGAAGCAGTTCTAGTTGGCTCAGAGTAGGGCTACTCATAGACTGGAGCGAAGCGTCTGGCTGGGACAAGATACAGTTATATGTATGTTCGAAGATGTTGGTTATTTCTTCCAGATCTTGCAGGCCGCTTCTCCAGATAATCCTAAGAGTGGCAGTATCTGACTCGGTCAACAAATGAACGTAGGAAAGATAATCCTGTAATCAATCAATTATCAGCTTCAGGTCCGTCATGCTTGGAAAATTGTAAGCTTACAAGGCTAGAAGAAGCAAATCTATTGTGCTCATCTTGGAACACTCCCGCATCCTGTATCATTTTGAACATGTGCCTGTCCTTGATATTTGAGTCGCTAGACTGCCTGGTTCCTGTCTCAATAGATGATGAATTTTCATGGAATTTGTACTCTGAGATCAGCTCAAGTGGTGTCATAGCACTCCTGAGGATCATGTTATACGTTTCACATCCAGGTCGCTCCGCGAGAGCCGACGCAGAGTGACTTTCAACGTCGATAGAAACATCACTCTGTCCTGTCATATGATAGAGTACAATCGACCAGGTAGCGAAGTAAACAGACTGAGGAGTTGTATCATGTGTCTTGCAGAACTGATTGAGGTTTTCCATTGTGATACGGGCTTCACGATGGTGGAAGCTCACAACAGACTGGTTGTCTGACGAATGAGGTCCATCAGCAGAACAAGACCAAGGTACCCCATCCTCGGATTCAGCTGAAGTTGTCATATCAGGTTTAGCGAAATGCATTGTCGGAACGGGCAAAAGTTGGGATAAGTTTTAAACTTTAGTTTTCGAAGTAAATGTGTTGGAATTGAAGCCTAAGTCTGTTACTTTGTAACCTACATGGATTGAGATGGAAACAGCTTCTCTTTATGTATTATTATTGCTCGAAGCCTGTTAGACGCCTCGACAAGACTACAAGCACGATGACAAAACTGATTGGCAGTTTCGGTCACTACCTCGCAGTTGTTTCGTTGCTGTACAATTACATAGTGCCTCAAGTACACCTTCTTTAGTTCATCCGGAATCACTAAATGCCGAAGTAAATTGCCTCATAGTCGTGAAAGAAAAACCTGATAATTTGACACAAAAGGTTGGCCTCAACAATGAGAATCTTTTGGCAAGTCTTATGCCATCATGTAAAAGATCAATGACTTCAACCATGTCATAGAAATAGGAATAAGGGTGTGTTGACTAATAATGCAATTGGTTAATGTTATTGCGAAAGGGTTTGTACCAACAAGATGACGCCTTTCGCTTTGCCTGTAAAGGCGTCACATGCTGTGTGCGGTAGCATAAAATGCTTCTACTGGTGTTTGTTAGTTGATGGGTGTCGCTAGATTTAAAATAGACATTTACTGATAGATTCTCTAATACTTTGAGCCACATAAGGTAC
The DNA here is from genome assembly GCA_013364945.1 of Fusarium tupiense. Lineage (NCBI taxonomy): Eukaryota > Fungi > Ascomycota > Sordariomycetes > Hypocreales > Nectriaceae > Fusarium > Fusarium tupiense. The sequence continues at coordinate 2,190 of JABEEO010000801.1, read as the reverse complement.
CTTGTTCACACCCTGCGCAGCATGCTGGCCTCAAAATACAATTTGCGGGTGTACGTGAATGTCTCAAATGTGCCGTGTCTCGGATTTTTGTCACGGAACAATTTCAAACCAACACGTTAAGCCCAATAAGATACCTAGTTCACGCTCTGCGCAGCATGCTGGCCTCAAAATACAATTTGTGGGTATACGTGACTGCCCTAAATGTGCCGTGTCTCACATTTTTATCACGCAAGGATTTCCAAACCGAGTTATTTGCTACGAAGTGGCCAGACAAGATTCATGACGTAACAGCGCCAACTGTAGGTCCAACCACGTCTCTCAGTCAAGAAACAAGGAATTTCGACAGTGTTCAGATTTTGGGTTCGGCGTATTGGCCAGAAGCAGGAATTAGGATGGTCTGGAAGATCTGACATTCTTCTTACATACTGGAGATAGATAGAGAGAAATGTTATAAACGTTCGACAGAGATCCTCTGTTCTCCCTGTTCTGAGATGCCGTAAACAACTGTTACCGGACACTTATAATGGACCCAAAAGGTTACCAGAATCCTGAGCTACTCTTTGAAGACCTTCCAACAGATGCTCTTGGCAAGGGAATGCCAGCGTTGGCCGTTAAATCGGGCATTGATCGTTTGCTTGAGCATGATATCGAACCCGAACGCAATCTTGGAAGGTTAGCTTGATCAAGCCCCTATCTCTGCTCCCTTTCATATCTAAGGGTCTCACGTATACAGCTTTGTGTCTACTGGTCTAAACGATATCGGGGAGAGTCTTCTTTTGGAGAATTACCAAAGAAACCTCGCTTGCCAAGGCGAGTATGCCGGTGTTCGAAGGCAAGTAAACCTAAGAGGTGAACAGAGGAGCAAAGTCCTAATTTTACACAGGATACATGACCGGTGCGTTGCAATACTAGGAGCGCTTTGGGGTTCATCATGCAACGAGAAGCCAACCGGTTCTGCGGTGTCCGGTAGCTCAGAGGCTATTTTCCTCGGCATTCTGGCTATGAAACGAAAATGGCAGGCAGAAAACGGAGGTATTGTCTCCTCGAATGGTTCAGCCCTCAATATAATCACAGGAAGTCACGCCCATGTCGCTGTGACAAATGCGGCCAGAGCAAATGACATCGAGATTCGTACCGTGTCAGTAGGACCAGAAAACAATTACAGTTTCGACCCGTCCAAGATACAGGGACTGTTGGATAATTCTACCAGTAAGTTGAAAAGGACACTTCAATAACCTTCAATCTGTTGACACACATTTAGTCGGGGTTATCTTGACATTGGGGAATACATATACGGGACATTTTGACCCAATTGAGAACACTAGTATTGTTCTAGACAACTAGGAACAGTCATATGGTCGTAGTATTCCCATTCATGTTGATGCAGCTAGTGGTGGCTTTGTTGCGCCATTTAACGGTGGGAAATCTAGTCGATGGTAAGCAAGTCCAGCAACAATAAGCGAGTTATGACTTTATACTAAACAAATATTTCAGGGACTTTGCTTTGCCTCGTGTCGTTTCTATCAACGTGTCTGGACATAAGTTCGGCCTTACAGCTGCAGCTTTGGGCTGGATTATATGGCGCGATCGGAAATTCCTGCCCGCGGATTTGCTCCACGAATCCTCCTACCTTTCAGGACATCACGAGCTCCCAACACTTCGATACTCTCAATCTTCAAGCAACGTATTAATCCAATATTATCAATTGGCTCGTCTAGGTCGTCAAGGGTTTGAAATCGTCATTCAAGATCTATTAGAGCGATCTAGTGCTCTAGGCAAGACTTTGGAAGAAACCGGAATGTTCACATGCATCAGCGAAGCCCACAGGACCTTGGCAAACACTTTACCAGTAGTTGTCTTCCGTGTGAACTCTGCAGTACAAGACCAGTGCCCGGATTTTACTGAGCAGTGGATCAGCGATCAACTCTTCAATAAAGGTTATAGTGTTCCATGTAAGTTGATACTCGGTCTTCGTGTTAGTGATTATTTTTAACATCAGTGCTAGGTTCTAAACTCCCCATCGATGGAGAGGACATAAAGGTCTTACGAGTAGTTGTAAGACCAAGCCTTAGTCCTTGTGTGCTGGAATCATTTGTTGCCGAACTTCTCTCTTTGCTTCGTGATAAAATGTTTAAGTCCCTATTATAGCTAGTTATTATATAGTTACATTAAAACCGATAGTTTATATAC
>JABEEO010000798.1:0-18088 GCA_013364945.1 Fusarium tupiense | reverse complement strand
AGTAGTGTAGTGTAGTGTAGTGCAGTGTAGTGCAATGCAATGTAGGTAATGTGTGTATGTGTATCTGCAAAAGAGGGTGTGATAGTGTCACGTACGAGGTGCTTCCACAAAGTCGAAGTTGAGGTTTTGGAAGTTCATTCTTGTTCTGGTTCTTTTTCTGGGCGAGATCAAGAGCAAGAGAAGAGAATAGAAGAGAAGCGAGGGTGTAAAACTTGGAATGCAGACCGACTTCTTCCCACTCCACACACTCACATACAACACACAAGCTCGTTTTGACCAATTGATATCACAAAACAAGATGCGAGAAGAAGGACAGCAAGTGCATGCTGCAAGCTAAGAGAGAAGAATGAGATATGGTTGGACTATGAGGATTCTTTGCGCGAGGTCGGGTTCCTTGGAGAGGCTGGTAATACTAGACTAGACGAGTAGACGATGCCATTCCCAGCCTCTTTTGCTCCACCAAACAAGGATTGGGCGTGTCTGAGACAGGGATCGAGTGAGGGAGGGGTCATACTTACCAAAAGAAAAGGATAAAAAAAGTCGGATACACACAGAGTTGAGGAAAATGGTGGAAAGGACTTGATTTGAGAATTATCTGTGCTTTTGTACTCGAGAAGAGAGAGGGGGATTATGTTGGGCACACAAGAATTGGCACTTGTGCTCTCACCTCAGGCGATAATGCAGCTGAGCTGCTGTGTTGTCACAGCGCTTTTCGTTGGACAACGCACTGAACAAGGTAGAGCTAAGCCTATAGAGGTATAGCTCACACGGCCCGTCGGGAACTTGCTAAATATGACGGTGTGAGATGGTCCATCCCCAAATTGAGTTAAATGGGTTGCATGTGAAGTCCACAAATGAACGTTGTCAACAGTCATGAATGAACACGAGCTACCTAATCTCAATGTGTTTCAATTGACTTGGACTATTGAATATCCACATTTAATTGTCTGAAAGAACCGATGATGTTTGTGCCGCCTGTCACGATGGACAGGGACCGGGAGGGGCCTGAGACATGACCAACCACCTCAAAAGTTAAGGTATCTGGAACAATCAGCTTGACATCTAACCCAGCTTGTGCTAGAATTTAGATTGCCCGCCTCTTGATCCTTACACTCAGATCAATCGTTTCAGGTGTATCGTGTTTCTGAGTTTGGCCTCATCTAACTTTATTCTTTGGTGGTGGTGGTGAGATCCTATAATTAGAGGAGATGTGTGTAACAAAAACAGTGCTCAACATTGGTTACTATGCTTGGTGACTTGAGATGAAGGAAGTAAGGTAAATAAGGACCTTGACTGCATCAACAGAATAACCCAAAGTGAGTCAACATAAAAATGTCGCTAATTTCAAACGCTTCAATGACACAAGAGCAAGCTGACCTCTTGGCTTACACAGCTGAAGCTCAAACTCCACCACCTTCAATCCACTTCAAGGGCATGAGCCGCATTTCCTGCCTCCTCATGCAAGGCACATGCAACATTGACAAACCAGGATTAATTAAAAGACTGGGATCACTCCTTTTTTTCTTTTTTCTTTTTCATCCTTAATATGTCTATCTTGCCCTCTAAGAGGCTGGTATTGAAAGGGCTGAGCCTTGGATGTTTGTACTCTGCGTCATGGTGACCAAGTTAACACGGGAGAAGCACTCCTCATGGAGCAGCAAATCGGATACCTTTACCGAACATGTCAGAGCTGGAAGAACCCACATCCAGATTCTTGGAATGGCTGCCAATTGGCGACTGAGTTACAAAAATGTTGCTTGTTATAGGTAATGCCCGAGGGATGAATGCTGTACTTCGTAAATCGATTGAGTGGTGGTTGGCGAGAGGGAGAATCAGCAACCAAGGATTTAGACCAATGAGCTCTTAGTCTTATATCGTTCATCTGGGCTTTCTAATAAAGAAAAAGGTCGCATATCGTATTCCTAGTTCGAGGTTTAATTGGTTTTCATTCGAGAACTTAGTCGAACTGTACTCGACTGCCCCCCCAATTGAGCTTCAATCAAATGCTAGCTTAATCATTGGAGGGTGACTTGGTGGTAGCGTGTGCCCAAAGCTCACCTCGATTGGCGAAAACGATGGATGTCACGTCACGTGAGATTAGTAGTGTCTATGTAAGCCTGAGATAATCACCAAATTCTTTCTATTTACCCCACATTATTGCGTAGCAGCGAACCAAATCGCTGAGCAATCATTACAAAGTCAATTACATAGCAAAACATACTTAGCTATATCTTGTCAGCGTTTTTCAATCCTCATCAATCGAATCTATTCTCATGCAGGCACTTTCTCGTGAATTCGCTGATTTCGTCTATATATGTTTCGCGTCAGTCCCTTGATTGCGATTTTCTTCGCTGCAATTTCCATCCTCATCATCATCATCTATCCAAGCAACTACTTCACTCACATTCAACAACTTACACCAACCATTTTCACAAACAAAACCACAACAATTACTTCAACTACTCAGAGTCAAATGAACGCCGCAAAGAACATGTCCAAGTCTCTCCGCCACGCAAAGATCACTCCTCATCGCTCCAGCAGTCGAGGTCACAGTGATCATGGCTGGTTGAACACCTACCATAGTTTTTCCTTCGCCGACTGGTATGACCCGAGGTTCAGTCACTTTGGCTCTCTCCGAGTCCTCAATGAGGACCGAGTAAAGGCCAATTCGGGTTTCCCAACTCACCCTCACCGGGACTTTGAGATCTTCAGCTACATCTTATCAGGAGAGCTCACACACCGAGACTCAATGCTCACCAAGGGCAAGGAGGGAGGACAGTCTGACAAGTTCTACCGCATGCATCGTGGAGATGTCCAGTTCACCACTGGTGGAACTGGCATTGCCCACTCCGAATTCAACGAACACAAGTCAGACACTGTCCACTTTCTTCAGATCTGGGCCATCCCCTGGAAGCGTGGTCTTGCTCCCCGATACCACACCCGCCACTTCAGCGATGAGTCCAAGAGACAAGATTTCGTCAAGATCCTGAGCCCTCTCAAGGGAGGCGAGGAAGCCATAGTCCAACAGGAGAAGGACGCTGAGCCTGTCATCCCCGACACAATCCCCATCCACGCCGACTTTGTCATGGCCGCCGGTATCATCGAGCCAAGCAAGAAGTTTGAGTGGACCGTTGGTGGAGGCGCTACTGAGCAAACAAAGAGAAAGGTCTATGTGCATGTGCCCATGACCAAGGGAGGAAAGGCTAAGATCCGTCTGGATGGCCGGGAGGATTCTGAGATTCAAGAGGGTGATGGTGCCTTCATTGATGGTGTCAATGCCGGCGATAAGCTCGCCGTTGAGAGCATTGGTGAGGTCGAGGCCGAGGTTGTCGTTCTTGATACTGCTTAAGTACAGGCTCACAACTCTGTCCAAGCCCGGGAAGTTATCTGTAACAGAAAAAAATGGTAGCAATACGACCAATAGAAGTCTCTAGATGTATTTAGCGCGAATAAGTAAAATCGATTTCTTACAATTTAAAAAAAAACCTCGTTCCATATTGAAGTTGTCCGTATAAAGTCTCCAACAAGTGGATCGTGAGTTTCAGAGAGGATTTTTGTTGTTGGCGGACTATACTAAAATCATCCTTACCTATTAGCGATAAAGCAGTGGGGAGCGGATCAAATCCGTCTTATACCCTGTTCAGTGGTAGGTTAATCCATTTATCCAACAAAGCACCGAGAGTGACATTTGTTGGCCCATGCATTTATGGACCATCCTCGGAAATTTCGAAGAGGATCGTCGACTAACAGATGACTCGACGCAAAGGCAAGAGCATGAAGTCAAAAGGTAATAATGAGGTGAATTCAGTTTGACCAGCGAGATGTGTTCTGCCAAAGAGTTGAAAGCCAATATCCAACGGTGATTGGCAAAAGTAGGCCTCCAGATGGTGCAAGGGACAGCCTTGGCAGCTAGATTCTCTGCCGACTGCCATGCAACACGCGGTAATTTGGTGAGAGATGGCCCAGTGAGAAAGTTGTGTAAGATGGATGAGCTTTGGTAAATGACCATCTCTCAGGGGGGGCATTGCATCAATTATAAGCAATATCAATAAACACCACGAACGTGCTTTTTCTGAAAACCGGTCAAGCTGAAAAGCCTGGAATATTGGAAAGTACTGGACTAACTGACAAGATGGTTAGCGTGTGGTTCAAAGATGAGACTATAGGTTCTAGGCTCATCAAAAAGAAAGAGAAGAGAAAGCCACACTCAAGGTTAAGCTGACGACGCTTCAGAAGATTATTCGACTCCTTTTCACTGCCATTGAGTCAGCCACTTTATTCAACAACGGGTTTTATCTAACGTTAGTAGCTATGAATCTGATGATAAGTACCTACTAACACAGTGACAGCATTTGATGTCATTGACAGATCAATGTCACTCGGAAGAAAGCGAAAAATGTTGATCAAAGGCAGGGACTCGCCCCGGATCGGCAGTTTCCCAACGTGGTAGGTAGATGTCAAGCCCGAACCCTTCTCATCATCATCAGGGGTTCGCACGCTTCACCACTGCCAAGTCTCTAGGGCACAAGCCGTCACCTCTGGGATTAAACTACTGGCCAAAACCTCCGGAGGCATCAGGGGTTGGCTCCTCAAAGTGGAAACCAGGAGCGGTGATGAGGCGAGTAGCTACGCTAAAAGTTTAGCCCTACAGCGTGGTTGATTAGAGCGAGCACAACACGCTATTGGTCGATTCAGATGCAGGAACCACTAGCTCTATCGCTTAGTCTTCCACGACTCCACGTGTAACAGGGGTAGATACCAACATCGAGTGGCAGCCCCTCTCAGTTTCTTTCCATCACATCACACTGAGATATTTTGCAGTAAAAATCAGTTGTAATTACTCGAACTTCTTCACACGGAGACAGAGACAGAGTGATATACGGGAAAATCTTCTTGTCGCTAGAGCCTATCCCTGCGGACCCGCTTCCATGGACACCGTGTTAGGCCCCTCGAACGAATTATCAACTGCAACGACACTATAAACATGCATACTCGGAGATAATCGAACCGAGTCAATTCCCCATCCCCATCACACTACCCCTAAGACTTACTAACACCTTCGCCGTAGTGACCAGACACCTTAATGTTGGTGTCGTCTCCAAACGGACATCAACCATCTCCATATATCATCAGTGGGAATCATTGGTCTGCCAAGATTCAATTTCCATAATTCCTCTCTGAACCGTTTCCCATATCAACCATAGTGTGGTATAATGACACCATAAACGCAGCTTAGCGGCTGAGTCTACCTTATCACCGTCCCCATTCTCACCTTGGCGCATCGGCTACGCGGCTCAGACGCCCATTTTCGATAGTCCCTCAGCCGCCCAAGTCCACTCTCGACCAACGCTTAGCCTGTTCCTGAAATTGATAGCCTCCTTCAGGTGTCCGAACTGCAAGTGTCTACAGAAAGAGCCTTCTTCTGCTGTTCCAAGGCGGAGATTACTTTGCACGATGTGGCCGATTTCGCCGTACCCCATCGACAACCCTGGGGTCTACGTCTAAATGGTCTTCCTCTAGCGAAAAGACTCCTTACTATGTCCTAGATAGGCAACCACCGGTTCAAATGGCTGGAAACCAACAGCTGAGATGGCTCTGGCCGTCATGAGATGCGTCTAGGGCAGAAATTTCCGAGTGGTAGTTCCCTCCATAATATATGGCTTTCCCTCTCTTCCCCGATGTTCCTCTCTGTCTTTCCCATCAACTCTGTTGACAGTAGATCCAAGACGGCTCGATCCTAGGCCTTATTGCAGACTTTGGTTTGCGTCCTTTCTTTGATAATCATATCATCACACATTCTTTAACGGCCTCGGCCACATTACAGTCCTTTACAGCCTTTCAGTCACCCATCTCGTGACAATGTCTTCTATCTCTCTTCCGGGTAGTTCTGGTCTCTCCTTGGGACTCAATGGATACTGGGTTTGTGTAACTTACAGTCTTGGAAATAACCAACTGACCAACTTCTATAGGGTCAACTTGGATCCGATTCAATCAAGTCTTACTGTGATTCCGCCCCAGAGTACGTTACTCTGTCTTTTGTGAACCAGGCTCCCGAACATACAGAGTCAGGCTATCCTGGTACCAACTTTGCCGGACACTGTGCGGCTGGTGTCTACAGTAACAAAGATGGAGTTGCCTCATCACTTCTCAGTGAATGCTACACTATTAAGGAGGGTATTCCATACTGCCAGGAGCGCGGAGTCAAGGTTCTTCTGAGCATTGGTGGAGTCTACAACGAAGCTGGAAGTAACTACAAGGTGACCACTGATGACAAGGGCGTTGATTTCGCCGACTTCCTTTACAAGGCATTCGGTCCTTACGATCAAAGCTGGGATGGTCCTCGTCCTTTCGATAGTGACGATGGTACAACTCGTCCCGCTGTCGATGGTTTCGACTTTGATATCGAGCATGACCTCCGTACGTGATGACCTACATCTCAAAGACTTGAGCACCAGCTAACAACCATCAGCCAATGGCCCTTATATCGCCATGATCAACGAGCTTCGCCGACTGAACAACGATGTTATCATTACCGGCGCACCCCAGTGCCCCACCAGCGACCAATACTTCTACATGAAAGACATGATCAACCAGGCCAAGTTCGACGCCCTCTTCATTCAGTTCTACAATAACCCTAGTTGTGATGCTATCCCCGACCCCTCAGTTTCATGGGACAGATTCAATTATGATGATTGGGAGGGAATCGTTGAAGACAGTGCATGCAGTCAAAACGCCAAGCTCTATGTTGGTCTGCCTGCTAGCGAGGCTGCTGCTCCAGGCGGAGGTTATCTCGAGCCGGAAGCCATGAAGGATCTCGTCTGTGCTCTCAAGGACAAGACTCACTTCGCTGGTATCTCGCTCTGGGACTTGACTCGTGGTGCTGGTAACGAGATTGACGGCAAGAACTATAATGAGCATGTCATGGATGCCCTGAAGTATGGTTGTGACCCTGTTCCTGTTACAACCACTACTGCCTTGACTACCACCTCTGAGGCTACTTCCACTGCCGAATCTACTACAACAGCTGACACAACTACTGCCGACGTCTCTACTACTACTGGTGTAACAACTACTTCCGATGCTTCTTCAACTGATACTTCATCAACTGATGTTTCTTCTACTGATGCCTCTTCCACGGAAACTGCCACAACTAGTGGGTTGACGACTGCTGATACTACCACAGCCTCTGGTGTTTCTTCCACCGAGGATTCAACAGCCAGCTCTGATACCTCCGCAGCTACTGATGTCACATCAACACTGGCTACCTCTGCCACCTCTGATGCTTCTTCAGCAACCGAGACAACCGAAGGCTCTGCCACAAATGTTTCTGGATCTGTGACTGACACTACCGCTTCTGAAACATCTGCCACAGCCACTGATTCTTCAGCTGACACCACTGAGACCTCCGCGACTGACAGTGTCTTAAGTACCGGTACTGCATCTGCCACAGTCGATGTCACAGCTACTAGTGACTCGTCTGCCATCACTGAGGATGCCGCCACCTCGACCACTGATGCCACTCTCGAGAGTAACACAATCACCGGAACTGCCAAGACCACGGATTCTGCTCGGGAAACTGAGTCTGCCACCGCTGAAACGACTTTCAGCACGTTCAAGGGCTGGAACACCACCTACGGTGCTCCCTCTCATACTCAGAAGTATGGCAACCCCACGACCCTTATTCCCTCCGGCACTGCAGCTATTACCAAGGGGTCGCCTGTTTACACCAAGTACCCTGACAACACCTATGCTGTCAGCATGACCACCAGCACCGTCTGCACAACCCGACTCCACACTGCGGTGGATGGTTACGTGGTCACCGAGACCATCCCTCTGTACACCACTGTCTGCCCTGTTACTGGTGAGGCCAAGCCTACCAACTACGCTGTGCCCTCTCAGTACGAGACCAAGACTGTCTACACCACAAGTGTCCACACCGTCACCAAGTGTCCTCCTGAAGTCGCAGACTGCCCCTATGGATCTGTTACCACTGAGACTATCCCCGTCTACACCACTGTCTGCCCCGTGACAGAGAAGAGCAAGCCTGCTCCCACTGATGTCCCTTACAACCATGAGATCAAGACTCTCTACACAAGCCAGGTCGACACCATCAGCCACTGTGCTCCTGGTACTCCCGGCTGTGTCGTCGGCGCCATCACCACGGAGATCGCTTCTTGGACCACAGCTACTGTGCCTGCGCAGCAAACTCAGCCGCTCAAGATCTACAGGCTTGTGCCTGAGATGCCCAAGATCGCCACTAAGGAGGCTCATTACAATGGCACAGTCTACACCAGCGTCGCTATCCCTCCTGTTACGCTCAAGACGGCTGCTAAGCCCGGGGTATTCGAGCAGGCCAAGCCCACGCACCAACAGTCCTCCGGTGCTGCCGCACCTACCGGTGGCTACACATCAGTACCGGCGTCGGCCTCAACCTATGCGCCGGCTCCGATCACTCCCGCTACTGCCGGGGCCTCTTCTCTCGCTGCTGGTTTGACCTTAATGGCCGGTATCGTGCTCTTCCAGGCGCTTGCGCTGTAGTGAGAGACAGACTCCTTAACTTTAGACTTTCTTTGAACGCTCCTCTTTCTTCTCTTGTCCTCAAGGTCAAGATTTTTTTGATTATACCTTCTTAATGTAGAGGTCAATGGCCTTTACAGTTTCATGCCATCCTATTTATGTTAATGTGTATAGAACGAATACATATATATCCATGTTACGGTTAGAACTCAATGATACTCGATGCAAGGAGCTCTGGATTATTTCATGACCTGAAACGTCACACATGGCTTATACTCTGTATCTGATGAACTGTTCCCAAGCACAATATTGCAGCGTCGTTTGCTGATTAATCGAATCTGCTCTGTAGTATAGCCTATATGGCTTTTGGTGACACTTGTTATCTGATGGGCGCTTCAGTGTCAAAATATGGATTTTTTTAATGCAGAATGATACGTCAGCGGCTGCCGCTATATCTCAATTTGTGTTGGATCGCTGGGTGTGCCTCATGGCTGCGTCAAGCACGTTCAAAGCATGGATGGTAAGGATAAACAACAAGAACTGTTCAGGTTCACGTGCCTCTGATTATTGAATGGCAACGCTTCTGAGCAACGTTAATTATTTTATTTGAAGTTACCTTGGCGACGTCAAACTCAAAAGCTTGCCTGTTTGTTGGCGGGTTATTATTCCTGGTCGCGGGCGGATTGACCTTGGAGGCTCGAGCCTCCTCGGAGCTAACAAAGGAACCCGGTTGTTGTCACGGTAAAGCTTGATTGATTGGTTTGAAGGGAAGACGTCATTGGACGGAATGGGTATGAGAAGCTTCTATCAGAGGCACCTCATACAGAGTGACAGACAGTCTGAGTGAGGACGAGGTGAGGTAGCAACGGCATGAAATCTCCGAATGGTGACGAATGCTCAGCTGTGCCAGGTTAAGCGATGTATGGCATATGTTACATTGGAGGCTACAGGGACCTCGGATTCAACTTATCAGGTTGTTTTGGCAGAATCTGAAGGTTGTCATGATAGTGGCAGTGCCCCCTAGACTAGGTAGGTACCTTAGGTACTAATCTTTCGCCTGTCCAAGAAGCTTTAAGTTAGGTTCCCCACCAGGCGTGAAGCTCCAAAAAGGCCCCTCCATGACCTGGGCTGTTAACTACAGCGCTGTTGCTAAGGTATCCTTCCTCTGGGCTGTACCAACCTAACACTCTTTGGCTGATCAGCTCTGTCGTGACGAATTCATCCCATCAACCGCATCATCTAAATCCGGTCGCTTTTGTTTTCTTTGCAACCTGGCGACCAAGTTTCCCCCCTTTCCCCCCCTCACCAACATCAACACCAAAGCTCAGCATTCACAACTACTTGGCATTGACCAGCACGACCCCTGTACACGATACTTACCTACCTACTGCAGCGCACTTCCTTGTTGCAAATCCAGTGTCTGGCCCCTATTTTCTCTTGTTCCCCGCCTCGACTCGATATACATACAGTAACTTTTGGGGGGAAGCTCGATCTATTGGTAGACGTTGGCCAAGATGTCTGACGCCGGTGACGGGTGAGTTTCCAAGTGATAGTGATAATTACCGTTGTTGCTGGGCTTTTACAGCTGCTGCATTGTCAGATTGGCTCGCAATTACCGCTGCATATGCATGCACACCAGATGCAGTAGATGCAATGGAGTCGCAACTGGGCCACATCACACATGCTTCGCTTCGTACTTAAACCTAGCTTCCCCTCTACTGCTTGACCAACCCCCCAGCATCAAAAGTCGTTCCACCTACTGACCGCTGTTTATCTTTCCATCTTCAGCACCCACAAGCGGTCCAAATCCGCCGTCGCTCTCTCTCTTTTGCGGCGCAACAATACTCGCGACGAAGAGTCCGGTTCCGAAGACGGGAGGCTTCGGAGAACTCCCTCATCCTCAAACCCAATCAACCCCATGGCGCACCAGCAGACCCCGCGAAGCCACGGGGCCAAGCAGTCCGTCTCCTCGGCTGGCCTCTCGCCTACAGCTTCTCAGTCAAAGTCTCAGCAGTTCCTCTCATCGCCCTCTGCTGAGAAGAGCACTGCTAGCCTCGAGCAGTCCGTTCGAAAGTTCAGGTTCGTCGAGGCCCTCCGAAGCGGCGACACCTCATCCATTTCCCGTGCCATTCGCGAGACAGCTGAGAATGCCCCGCGAGCGAGCATCTCATCAGTAGGCGCCTCTGCCACAAGCGCTCTCGACGATACCACAATCCTTCACCTAGCGATCCAGTGCGCCGAATTCCCTGTCATTGAATACGTTTTGTCCGAAGGACAGGGATCGATCGATGTGAATGCCCGCGACAAGGATGGCAACACCCCGCTTCACCTGGCTGCAATTCAGGGCCGCACCACAGTCGTGAAGCTTCTTCTCGAGCAAAAGGATATCAACGATGCTATTGCCAACGCCCAAGGCAAACTGCCACTCGATGTCGCACGAAACCCCGAAATCTTCCAGCTGCTGCAGCTATCACGATCCCTTTTCGCTGAGGCCAAGGTCAAGCAAGTCCAAGAGCTGATCGCGCGGGGCAATTATGGCGCACTTGCTGGTGTTCTCGAGGAGCACCGAGTCAAGACCGTTCTCGACATCAACAGCCCCGAATTCGCATCCGAACCATTTACAGTCCAGACTGGAGGCACATTGCTTCACGAAGCTGCAAGAAAGAAGAACACCAACCTCATCCAGGTTCTGCTTCTGCATGGTGCTGACCCATTCCGTCGCGACCGAAAGGGCAAGCTGCCTCAGTCCGTCACAAATGACGATGCTACAAAAGCCATCCTCAAAAAGTCTCCAGCAGCTGTGGCTGCCCAGCGCGGAATCCAGGAGAAAGCTGTGCTGGGGCAAGCCGCTTCGCAGGGCCCTGCAGGTTCTGCATCCAGTGATCCTCTAGCCGGCCGAGAGGCTCGTGAGATGAAGGGCTATCTCAAGAAATGGACCAATTACAGGAAGGGCTACCAACTGCGATGGTTCGTGCTTGAGGACGGCGTCCTCAGCTACTACAAGCACCAAGACGATGCAGGCTCCGCATGCCGAGGTGCCATAAACATGCGTATTGCGAAACTCCACATGAGTCCTGATGAAAAGACGAAATTCGAAATTCATGGCAAATCCTCCGTCAAATATACTCTTAAAGCGAACCATGAGGTTGAGGCCAAGCGATGGTTCTGGGCTCTCAACAACTCGATCCAGTGGTCCAAGGACCAGGCTAAGGAGGAAGAGAAGCGGGCAGCTCGAGGTGCGGAGCTCTTAAGGCAGGCTAAAGCCGACCCAAGTACACTTTCTCTCCAGGACTCTCATAGTGAGAACACCAGCGTCACAGATCTACGCAGGAATAGTTCTCAACTTCCAAGCAGGTCTCTGTCCAAGATATCATCTGTCGATCAGAGACCAAACCATGCTAGTCCTGGTACAACTGGTAGCTTCGAGGAAGATGAATTTGTTGATGTTGAGACCGATGCAGGCACCTCCCGGGCACCCAGGAATGGAGCGCCAACGCATAACGATATGGATGACGACGACGATTATGGCGACGATATGAGCATTCATGAAGAGCCCACAGCTACTAAGGATGCACTCAATATTACTGCTCAATCGGCCAAGCTCCAGCTTGAAACAATGTCTCACGTTCACCAAGCGCTTCTCAACGAGCTGAACCAGAACCCGAATACACCACTCTCTGACAACAGCGTGACGCAGGCTCTGGGAACATACGATGCCGCCATTCGAAGTCTATCAACTCTGGTGGCGGACTTGCTGCGCATTTCCAAGGACCGTGACGCCTACTGGCAATACCGCCTTGACCGTGAGGCTAATATGAGACGCATGTGGGAGGAAAGCATGGCGCAAGTGGCCCGTGAGCAAGAGGTTTTGGAGGCTCGCGTTGGAGAGGCTGAGAAGAGACGCAAGGCCACAAAGAGGGCTCTTAGAGAGGTGATCGAAAGCGGGATACCCGTCGGTGTAGAAGAGGCCATTCCCCGTGTTGAGGACACAATTGTCGAGAAGGAATTGAGCAACGACAGAGAGAAGGAAGATGAAGAAGGAAAGTTCGAAGATGCTGCCACCAAACTGTCACCGGTGCCGCCTAAATCGCCTACGATGAAGAGCGTCCGAAGGAAACCCACAATCATCGTGGACTTATCCGAGAGTGAATCTGAAGAAGAGGACGAATTCTTCGACGCTGTGGACGCTGGCCAGGTTGAGGTATCTGAACTGCCCGCGGAGGAGGTCAAGCCAAAGTCTCAGGATATTGTCGTTTCTGGCGGTCTGGACCTCAGCTCCTCTTTCAAGGGCTACGAGAACGGCATTCGAACGAGGCTCAAGATGGACGCCGATGACCGTCCTAAGATTTCTCTATGGGTACGTTCACTACATAAACGCGACATACGAACGATACTAATCTGGAGTAGGGTATTCTGAAGTCGATGATTGGCAAGGATATGACCAAGATGACTCTGCCTGTGTCTTTCAACGAGCCAACTTCACTCCTCTACCGTGCTGGAGAGGATATGGAGTATGCAGATTTGCTTGACCTGGCTGCTGACCGAGCCGACTCGATCGAACGACTTATCTACGTGGCTGCTTTTGCTGCTAGTGAGTATGCTTCAACCATCGGACGTGTGGCCAAGCCTTTCAACCCCCTGTTGGGAGAGACCTTTGAGTACGTGCGGCCCGACAAGAACTATCGCTTCTTTATCGAGCAAGTCAGCCATCACCCTCCAGTTGGCGCTGCGTACGCAGAGTCACCCAAGTGGTCTTATTGGGGAGAATCGGCTGTAAAGTCGAAGTTCTATGGTAAATCCTTCGACATCAACCCGCTGGGTACATGGTTCCTCAAGCTTCGGCCTACCGCTGGAGGAAAGGAGGAGCTTTACACATGGAAGAAGGTTACCTCGTCTGTCATTGGTATCATCACTGGAAACCCAACCGTCGACAACTATGGTGTCATGGAGATCAAGAACTGGACAACGGGCGAGGTGGCTCACGTTGAGTTCAAACCACGTGGCTGGAAGGCATCAAGTGCATATCAAGTATCTGGAAAGGTTACTGATGCAACTGGAAAGGTTCGCGTCAGTCTTGGTGGTCGCTGGAACTCCAAGCTGTACGCTCGCCTAACCCCAGGCTACGAAGCAGCCGTGGATGAGCCTAAGGAGAGCGGCGGTGACATGGCCCAGGGTGGTCTCACAGACCCCAACCGTGCGTATCTCATCTGGAAGGCGAATGAGCGACCAACAGGCATTCCTTTCAACTTGACGCCATTCGTCTTGACTTTCAACCATATCGATGACAAGCTCCGACCATGGCTTCCACCTACTGACTCTCGTCTTCGACCTGATCAGCGGGCTATGGAGGATGGAGAGTACGATTTCGCTGCTGATGAGAAGAATCGGTTGGAGAATGCTCAACGAGCGCGCCGGCGTCTGCGAGAAGAACGTGGCGAGGAGTTTGTGCCAGCATGGTTCCGAAAGGCGCGCTGTGAGATCACGGGAGAGGAGTATTGGCAGTTCACTGGCAAGTACTGGGAGCGACGCGAGAAGGCCGGTCCAGACGGTGATCCCCAAGTTGCGTGGGAGGGGTTGGAACCTATTTATGAAGACCATGTGGATGAGGATACGATTCGGTGATGTATTTATTGATCATTAAAATTGTTAATTATTACAAAACAGGGAGAGAGAGATGGTTGAGGAATGTGAGAAATGCAGCTGTCACGATGGTAGGGGGAGGGTTTTAGATATAGTTGGTAGAGTTCTGGAAGCTAATTATACAGATCGGTACAAGTTGCAAACACGTCTCCATCGTCATTGAGAATAGGTACCGTTGTAATTCCCGGAACGGAGAATAACTGTGCTCTGCCGGCCTCTGAATGGCCGATAACGAGGTAGATTCGGCCCCACGGCCGGCAGAGACTCCGAACCTCGGTAAAAAAGCACACCTCAACCTTAAACTCATCAGGGGCAGGTTACGTGAGTAGTGAGGCAGCACATGAAAGCTCGGCCTCTAAATACATCATCTTTCTCCCTTAAAAGAATAGTTAGTGTCTATACTACCTTATTTACTATTCCTGAGTATCCACAACTTCTTTCCAGCATCATCGACAGTAATACAGCGCATTCAATTGGAGCGGCATAGCAAGATGACTGTCATTGAGGACCACGTTAGACCGACTCTACTGCGACCCCCGGAGCACGACGAGAGCAAGTCTCTGATTGAGAATGTATTGGACGTCACAGAGATCAAGGTTCTAGGCCCCGTAAGTTGAGCCTCTTTTTTCGTCACCTAGTTCAGTTACGTCAAGGATACGGTGATGAATGAATGAATGAATGAATGAATGATATGTGATACTACTCTTAACTGCATGCATGGTAGCAATACAAATAATTAGCGTTACTGACTGGTTACAGGATATCTTTACAAACACACAACCTCAATGGCATCCTCCTGGTGCCCGTGGTATCTATGGAGGTGCTGTCATCGCACAATGTCTCGCTGCGGCGCAAAAGACAGTGCCAGAGACGTTCCTAGTCCACTCATGCCACTGCTACTTCCTGCTCGCGGGCAACTCTGAGATACCCATCCTCTACCATGTTGAGCGTGTACGCGACGGACGCTCGTACTCAACACGCACGGTCCAAGCGCGGCAAAAGGGCGCGTGCATCTTTACCACCACCATCAGTTTCGTACGTGAGACGCCTCCTGAGAAGAAGCGACGGGAGGTCAGCCATGCAGCAAGCCTGCCGAAGGATGTGAGCCCGCCGGGAGATGACTGGGATGGCGAGCCAGAGTGGGCAAGGACTGGGCCGTTTCAGAGCCACAGAATTGAAGTGCTGGGCGCCCAGGACCCAAACTGCAAGCCACAGGACCGCAAGAGCAGACAGTGGATGCGCTCACGACAAAAGATCTCAGCTGGAGGTGGGCACCAGGCACATCTCAACGCCCTGGCCTACATGTCAGACAGCTACTTCATCGGCACAGTCTCCCGCCTCCACGGACTATGGCGCTTCCCGTTCTCACCAGAAGAGGTACCGTCGCTGGATGAGAAGACCCAAGAGCAGGTCAAGAGCCTGTGCGAATTCGAGGGCATGGGCAGCAACGTGGAGGACTGGAAGGGGCGGGCACAGGTGGGAATGCTGGTGAGTCTGGATCACAGCATCTACTTCCACGAGCCGATGGCAGTCAAGGCGGATGAGTGGATGTTTACGGAGATGGAGAGTCCGTGGGCGGGAGATGGCAGGGGTGTTGTTACACAGAAGATATTTGGTAAGGACGGGGCGTTGCTGGCGACGTGTTTCCAAGAGGTGAGTGATTTGGTCTGATCTGATCTGAGTGATATGAGAGTTGAGTTGAGCTAACTAACCATGTTCAGGGCGTTGTTCGACTTAAGCAAGACGGCGGAGAGAAGGGTGCGAAGCTGTGAACTGTCAGACCAGACTGCCTCTGATCCATGAGCCGTGTTTGTTTGTTTGTTTGTTCGTTCGTTTGTTCATTTCGTTTGTTGACTGATACCATTCATAATAATTACCATCTTTTTGACAATCAAGTCACATTTGAACCCTTTCAATGACTTTCTCTTTCACTTTCACCGTTCAGGCAATGGGCAGCTGTTTCATATATTGTTCATCGTTCACCTCCTTTGCCCTTTGGCTTGTTCAGAGTATGTTATATGCATACCTGTCCTGTTCTATGGTCAAAGCGTTATTCAACATAACATATCATGTATTGGCTACAGTATTGTGATAGATCTCAACAACACTGCCCGTGACTCTGCGCATTCAGTCAAGTGTATAGGTACATACCCTTCGGCAGCATGCGTCAATGATGCCCTTGAGTTGTCTCTTGTCACTTTCTGTCCTGTCCGTCCGCTTGAACACGGGAGAACAAGCATATGTTCAGCCAGAGTCCGAATACGGTTCATGACCGCTATTGCCTTGAAGATTTCGGTATAAATACCTATGTGACCTCTTCTCTATCCAGACTTTTCTTCTTTCCTCATCATTCTCAACTCTCCATTACAATCAACAACACCAACCAACTCGGTGTTTCAAACGTTTTAATCATAATCTTTTGATCTTGATATCTGCCATACAAACATTCCAACACTCGGACACAGCAACACACGAACAACCCATTCGAGGCAAGCCTTGATTCATTTTCCTATTTTTTTCCCCAACGTTTCCTTTGCCCTTACAGATTAGACTAACAAGATGTGTCAAGACCGCCATCTTCTCTTCGCTCCTTGTGGCCACACCTCGCACGAGGAGAAATGGTTCTGCAAGCGGGCCAAGTCCTTCATCGGTTTTGCAAGGAAGCTCCTCCTCCTGAAGAAGTGCGAGCCAGTCAATGTCATCGCGATTGTCATTGACTGGTGTCCCTATTGCAAGGTGACCTTCGAGAGGATCGTACAGACTATCGGAGTCCACCCTGTAACATTCAACTGCTTCTGGGACCCAAGACTGATGGACCGGTATTGGTCCATCAAGTCTCAAAACGAGAGGGTCCGGCCAGTTGATCCGGAGGTGATAGGCCCCGTCGCTTTTCAGTGCTACGACGAGATCGAGTACAACAAGATCAGGGCGGGGCCTAACACGGTCAAGAGAAAGGTGGACAGTTGGGAGTTACGCTGTCTACAGGCCGAAGTTCGGAAACTGAAGCCTGTCTGCGTGTGGATAAAAGACTATGAGCACGAACCCGCCGAGGCTGTAGAGGATCAAATGAACCTTTGCAATGTCTCATTGGTTGAAACCCAGACCAAGGCGTATCACCACGGACTCGTCCCGTAAGTTCTTCTTCCATCCACAACGTCTGCCACTTCCTGCCACTATGAGCCATCACTAATTAATATACTATCAAGATTTGAATCATCCATGAAGAAGTCGCCTGCAAGTTCACACACAAAGTACCAATGTCCCAGAAAGTTGTGCTATAAGAGATGGAAGAGATGCCTGTGCCTGATGAACATAACTCTTCACCCTGACTCTTGTCTCTCGTTACAAAGGACGAATTTATATTTAATCATCTTCAAAGACTCATGAAACATGTTCCCTCAGGCTCCAGCTGACTCGTAGGTCCCAAGACTGTTTAGCAAAGCTAAGCCTCGTACACGTAGCAATTGCCAATTCCTTCTTCCTACAAATCCATAGAAGGATGGATCCAATGGAATATTCCCGCCCGCCCGACTTGCATGGCATCCACTGTAAAGTCGCATTAGACCCTTGAAGGACCGCTAAAGATGCCAAACCCCGGAACTTCCCCAGGGCTCTCGTGGCTGAATTGGATCCATTGGATTTGATTTGATCCAATTGGATATCCACAGGTACCTCATAAGGCAGACTCTGGCGTTTCAGTGGCGTAGGCACTGCCTACCTTAGGTACTTGCCTTAACCGCCTGGGCAAGTCTTGGCACTCTCCAGCTCATCAAAAGACAAAAGTTCAGCTCCTTCTCTAAATTACTGTTGTCTCCTTCTTCGTTTTTTTCCATCTCACTCCTTCTTAATAAGATAACCTTGGAATTAAGCTTATTCCTTGGTCATTGTCTCATAAATTTAAATCTTTCATCTTTTTCTTTTTCTTTTTCTT
>JABEEO010000797.1:0-20415 GCA_013364945.1 Fusarium tupiense | reverse complement strand
TATATATAAAGTAAAATACTTAATATAAGTAAGTTTATTAACTTAAAATAATACCAAAAGTCTAGGTGTTGCGGTATCAACCGCCAGATCCGGCGTAGGGTGCCGCCGCCTCTGGTGGTAAGGGCCGCGGCCGCCCCGCTGTGTGAACAGGCGGCCGCACTCCGTCAGCGACAGGGGAGCTGCCGGCTGGGGCCACAACGCCGCCTGCAAGTCAAGTAAGCACCCCGTCCTGGCAGGGATGCCGTATCAGGCGGACCAT
Source organism: Fusarium tupiense (assembly GCA_013364945.1). NCBI lineage: Eukaryota > Fungi > Ascomycota > Sordariomycetes > Hypocreales > Nectriaceae > Fusarium > Fusarium tupiense. The sequence goes on along the minus strand of JABEEO010000797.1, from coordinate 20,156 downwards.
CGTCGTCGTCAGCGCCACCTCAGAGATGATTACCCCCCATCGTGCCCGACCGCCTACGTGCCGACCATAAGTGCGCTCTTCCCCGGATCGCTGATGACACCGACATCCTGCACCCCCTCCTCGATCCCAAGACCGCCTCCCCTCCTGCCGCTGCCTCCGTCGGCGACTCGCAGTGCCCGGAAACTCCCAAGAGGCCTCTCGATCCATCCAAGCCCGCGTCGCGGGTCAAGAGTCCCACTGCCTCTTGGACCTGAGCCCACGTCGGCCACGGCAGCCATGACGACCATGACCGCCTTCACAGGTAGCGAGCGGGTTCACCAGGACGTCTCGAGAGCCATGCATGATGCTGCGAGGAAGTATCACAGGCGCTCCCGGATCTTGGAGGACAACCGCCAACGAAGGCCGAGTCCGGGCCAGTACGAGCGGATGGCACACACGCTCAACCAGACGAAATTCATCCCCCCCTTAGACTCTCACAATACAAAAGCCAACCTATACTATATAAGACGGAAATTTGAGAGGTAAGCAATCAGTCTGCACTGAGCGGCCCCTGCGGCGGGCGCGAGGTTTCCCACTACTCGTCTTGCTTATCATGGCTTGGTCAGATATTGTCTTGAGGTCAAAAAGCAGCAGTGGCAGACAGCCATCCGCCCCCACCTCTGCGACAAGGGATTCATTCAAGCCTTCCTCCACTGGATATGCTCTAGCTTTTTCAGCAGAAGGCGAAGAAATATCAAGTACAAAACCATCAATCAATACTGGCGCGACTTCAAGATGCTGTACCGCAGAGCCAACGAGGGACGGGAAATAAACAAGAATGACTGCGAAGAGATTGTCAAGGTTCGTGTGTGTGAGGGTCCACCTTTGTCCGGGAAAGAGGCTGATGACAAGGTTCGGTAGTACTGCACAGTTAATCTGAAAACAGAGTTCGAGCTCGACAACCAGCCGGGCTCGAAGCCTGTGGCGTCTGTCAAAGAAATGATGAAAGTGCTCGTCGAGATATGGTTTGGGGAGACATCCTATTTCCAAACTGAAGACGATCGTCTGAACTGCGCGACAATTGTCCTGCTGCAAGGCTACACGGGTTGCCGGCCAGCCGAGCTTACCGACGCCACTAAGAAACGAGGTGGCGGAAATCCCTTGGAGGAGTTTGATTACAGTAACAGCGAGCTCATGTCAGAGGGTGACCTTGCAGGCTACGAAACAGACACCACTGAGATTGGCGGAGGAGAAGAAGAAGAAGAAGAAGAAACGCCAGATGAAGGCGGCCAACGGCGACGCCCTACCGCTACACCGGACGTTGAGACAGAGGATGACCCCGTCCGGCTTACCAAAGCACTATGCTACGAGGACTTGACGCTGTGGATCGTGAAAGACCCCAAAGGCGGCCGCAGGGACGTGCTGGCCATGGAGGTCGCCCTCAAGTTTCATAAGAATGTGGATAGGAAGCCCAAGCCGTACGGGAACCACGAATCAGGCTCTTTGTGGTAACAAATGCTAACCCGCCCTCAAACAGAACGATATTTCTAGTCCGAGAGCATAGGCTCCCTATGCTGTGCCCAATCAGTCACGTCTTGGCAAGGGCAATACGCGACGATGCCATCCTAGTGGACGGGTACGATTCAGCCGAACCGTTTTTCAATACGAAGCTGTCCTGCCAGGCTGTCAAGGTCCACTGGAAGCCGCACATGCTCAAGATCCCCGTCTTCCGGAGAAGGGTGAGAAGTAGTTCTAGGACCTGGGTTCTGTCCGACATTGAAGCTGTGCGCTACTCGATATATGCATATTGGCTCAACCGCGTCGGCATCGCCCTCGGCTACGAAGACCCTTTGACCTCCTACTGCTTTCGACGAGGGCTGGTGGATGCGCTCACGCATGTGGCTCCTGATGCCATCATAGATCAGGTCATGAGGCACGATCCCATGACGGGCTGCCGCCAGAATGCGTATCTGAATACACGAGTGGGTTGGAACACTCAAACGGCTTATCTCGAAGAGGAGCCCTCAGACGATGGACTGACGGAACTGTTCACGCACATGAATATCAGAAGAGACCCTAGAATCCCAAAGAGAATACCACAAGAACAGCTCGACACATTGGACCCCGGTCCAGAGATTCGCGAATTAGAGCAGCTGGTCGAGGCAAATCACCGGGACATCAAGTTCAAACACAGGTATATTAAACGCGCTCCGGCACCGGACCAAGTAGAGTTCAAAAGGCTGCAGCGAAAGCTCAAGAGCGCCAAGAAGCAATTCAGGGATGAGATGTCGAAGATATACCGAGACGCATGTCGCCGGAGACTCTACGATGGAGAATTGGAGAGGCAATTGCATGGAGCTAGCTCTCATGTCGACGACATCGCTGGGCCACGGAATCGGCACCAATTGGAGGAGCGAAATCAGTTGCAGGAGATCTTCGCCGCTAATCGACAACTAACAGCAGAGGAGATCATCACCCAGAAAGTTACCGCGATCAATCTCATGGCCTCTCTAGCACGTCGCCGGGAGGTAGCTCGCCCGACACGATCCATGCGAGTCAGCGCATGGGGTAATGCTAATCTCCAAGGGGAGGTGGAGGATATTTCTCCACCGATTGAGGAAAAAGAGGCGATCCCCCGAGTTTTGGAACGGAATCAATGCCCATTTTGTATTGGGGATGAGGCTCTTTCCCATGAGGCTCGGACCCGCAAGTTTACAAGAGTCTCTCATATGATGGATCATGCTGAAAGAGTCCATCTACGGCGCCAACCTCACCGTCCTACGTGGATCTGCTACCATCCTGCCTGCAAACACAAGGGCGACTTTCTAAAGAGCCTTGACCATTTCAAAAGTCATGTACTGATGGAACACGGAGTAAAGCTTCGTAAGTAAGATGGATCAATTGGTTGGTGGGCCATGGTGCTGTACAGTATTGGTCTCTTTTGTCTCGCAACCGGGAATCAAGGTAGTTCAAGTGCCGTTTAGGGTCTCAGCAAGTCAGAGCTTTTTCCGGCCACAATGCATTACATAATAGGAGATAACAGTTCATTCACCCTAAGCCCGCCCACTAAAAACAAGATTAAGCCACCAAGGGATATGAGTGTAGATGCCGACAACTGATTATATGACCGTAACCACTCTTCGAGTAAGCTCACACGCACTGCACCATATGGCAAGGAACCCTTTCCGGCATTGAGGTGCACTTTGCTGACGGCTGACCCGGTAATCGACAAGGGACGTACACTTGCCCCACTGATGATACGATGCACTGTGTAGCAAATGCCCTACGATGTACTGTATGGTAACTAAACCTAGGCGACACTCTAAGAGGAAGGTACACATAGGGTGCCGATGTTCAGCGTCGTACACGTAGAGTCTACTGCTGCCACAAGTCCAAGAAAACACAATCTACCTAGAGGCAGTAAGGGCTGGTATGTGTCTGACTTGAAGTATCATATCATACCGATACTGTGCTGTAAAGCCCCTTGGAATACTGAGAAATCTTTCCGTGCTGACTGGCCAAGGTTAAGCGAATTAATTAGAACCTGCGAGTAATCAAACTTCCGATAGTACAATGGGAAGTCCAGCAGCCATTGACAGTACAGTATCGGCGGGGAAGTTGTATTGGCCTTTTCGATTACTGAGTCATCCGTGAGTAGAGGATATCTCAATGTCGGAAAAGCTTATCGTGGGGCACATATGCAATATCAAACAGTAGAAAGAGATGCTTTGAGGTACTACAGTCCCGGCCGAAATCAGAGGCCGCCCTGACTTTCTACAAAAAGTTTCTAGGCACGGACCATACCGTGGCTAGTGTGGCTAGTGTGAATAGTCACAGTGTGCGGCATGATTTGCCCTACCTTCTCGTAATGGCCACTGTTGTCGCCTACGGTCGTCAAAACGGTTACTTATCGCCGCAGTAAGTCGGCATATTTCGTCTTATACTCTACTGTATTCCAGACATCCCGAATGCGCTTATTTCTTATTCTAACATACTCAGTCATATTGTAATGCTAACAGCAGACAATGAAAAGCACAAATTAATCATCCTACAGCAACAGACGCCAGAGTCAGTAGCCAGATAACAGATGAGTACTGGTATGCTTATATAATGATCTCTGCCTTTACATGATACTGTATGTAAAACCACTTCCAGAGTCGATTGCAACTTAGGGCACCTTGATCTTCTCGGTAGTCATATATCCGTCCACTGCTCCACCTCTACCATAGAAATCCCTAGCACTAGGACTCTTCCTAATCAGCAACCTATAGCAACTGTGCTTCCCGAAACAGCAACTTCTCCATTGCGGCATTCGGGAGGCAGCCAGAGCAAGTCTTCCCCTGCCGCTTTGATCCAGATGCCGTCTGTGAAGGTGAGTATCGGCGCCTCTGAGGATTGCTGCAGCATAGTAGACTCGGCATGAGGTTGTGAGCCGCCTGAGAGAGCAAATACGCCACGATCTGTGACAATACCACGTCTATCGGTCGCAAAGGATAGAATATGTGCATAACCATCTAATAGAACGATCTCTTCACATTCGCCCGTCTCTGCATTCCAGATCCGTATCGTCTTATCATTAGAGCCCGATGCCACCTTTTTCAAGTCATCCAAGAACACTACCGAATTAACAACCCGATTATGGCCCTCTAGAGTCAATAAGCATACATCCCAGTTTTCTTTAACCTTTAGCAAATTGCTTATCCATTTTAGAATAACCTTCTCAAATATCCTTCGCACAACACTCTTCCTTAGGGCAAAAGCCAGGCAGCAATAAATCTGCAGCAGCGCTTCAGCTATCACAGAAAAGTAGGCCTGAACAAATCGCTCTGCATCAGCTACAAAAGCCAAAAGACTTAAGTCTTCTCAGGTCTAACACCTATCAGCGCAGCTAAAGCTCTAAGACACGGACACAAACCTCTACCCATCTCGCCAGTGACCTAAGGGCATCAAGACATTCCTTAACTCGTCCAAGCAAACTCATCGCTTCAAGCCAATGCAGGAAGTATATCATCAAGAAGCCATAAACATCATTATCATCACTAAGCTCAGGTTTACCTAACATCTAATAATACGCCCAGTGCATACAAGCATATTAGACTTATAAAGGCATACTTTTCTCCAGTTACCAAAGGTCTACTGCAGACCAGCGCATACCGGGGAAAGATAGGCCGCATATGTTCTTCTTCAGATCATCGCGCATAATGTACAAGCAGTGCTTCGCTAAGCTTTGGTAAGTATGTCTTTCGTCTACTCAGAACTCGCTTTCCTCTGTCAAGAGGTAATCCCGAAACGACAAATAAAGCAATCGCACAGGTACTGTACGTTCAAATGGGACGCTTAAGACCGAATGGAGTGTGTCGAGTCTGTTATCCACCACCTCGGGTTCGATTCTAAGCAGTTTCGACAAGGCCGAAGCTGAAAGAGGATCAGCAAGCATCACTATACTGCCAACAATGATCTTGAAGTTATTGATAATCCGCTTTTTATCGCCTCCTAGGATACCAGTGATTAATGAGCGTAGAACCGGCCCGTACGTTAGGTCTAATTGAGATACGTGGCCCGTACTCTTGTATTCCAGAACCTTACGCAGTTGTATCTTAGGACTATCGAGTTTTCGATCGCCGACAAAACGACAAATAGTCGCTGCAAAGATAAAGAGCGGCACCGCCATCTGTGCGAGCCTCTGGACTGTCGGACGCCCTGGCCAATCCGACGGCAGCTTCCGTTCATCACATACAGTCAGGTTAAACTTATGTCGAATCTTCCGCAACTCGTCATCCAAAAAGACAAAGATGTCATGCTCGACAATCTGTGCCGGGATTTTGTGTAGCACCAGGTCTTGATAGGAATCCTGCACCTCGCTAAACCCCAGTCGAATCGGAAGATCTGGCCTGCTCGTCAGGAATACCCGAAGCTGTGGTTGGAGAGCTTTGGCGTGCGAGAAGATCTTTATTAGCGGCCCGGCATCAAGTTCTTGATCACACTCATCCAAAGCGTCGATCACCACCACGACGGACGGAGGGGTTGTCGCCTCTGTTGCTACCTCAGATAGTGGTTCCTGGATGAGCTTTTCAAACTGCTCTTTCACAGGCCTCTCCACAATGGCTGGATTAGCATCAAGCGCCTTCTTGATGAAGAACGCAACTCTCGGAATGCTCAATGCCAGTTGATATGCCAGAGTCGACATCAATTTGTTCAGGTTGCCTCGATCTACCTCTCCTCTCTTGAAGAAGAAGCTGGCTCCGAGGTCACCTCGCTGCGATCGTGAACGTGCAACAGTCCTTGAGATGGTCGACTTTCCCGTTCCCGCCATTCCGTTGAGCCAGAAGATCGTCTTCGACTTGGGGTCGTTAACCCACCTGTCGATTTCTCGGAGCAACTCCTCACGAGTGTTAGGCAAACATGTCGAATTATGTTCCTCCGCCTTGGAGTCGAAAGAGGCATCGTATGCAACCGGCAGTTGACCAATGGTCGTTCGATCGTCGATGTCCTGAAGGATTACACTGAAATCGGGCTCATGTTAACTCAGTCATTGCTCCCCGAATTACTTCACTCACGTCTGATCAATATTCAACGCCAAAGAAATACTTTCTCTGCAATGCTGAATGTTTTGAATGGCTCCCTCGATATCTTTGCTTTTAAATGGCCATTTGAGGGCTCGCACACCAAAATGACTCATTGCCTTTCGACCAGTCGAAGGACGCAGCCGGTGTTCAAGCTGTCCTAGCCTCAATCGACCATCTTCTATGACAGATAGTAATTTTTGAGATGCCTTCAGCTCCCTCCCACGAGGCTCTTCGAGGAGAGTCTTGAGCTTCTCGGTCGTGTTCTGAAAGGCAGCAACTTCTTTATAGAGCCTGTCGCTGTCATCCTTGGCGTTCTTCACGCCCTTGGACTACTGAACACATAGGGAAAGCACCTTGGCCGAAAGTTCGACCACGGCGATGACGCTAGCCGCGACGCCGAGCGCTTCCGCCATTGGAACTTATCACTATGCTCACCTTCAGATTCGTTGACAACAGCAACGGCGGCCTCCATCGTGCGGGGTTGACGAGGCTCAGTCCTTAACATGCATATTGCACGTGACTCAAGCTAATCAGTAGCACCATTGGAGCAATCATAAGAACTCGCATCAGCCAGGTGAGAGCTTTGAGTTTTCGTCGCGAGCAAAGGGCGGCATCGCGTTGCAACCGCTATACAAAGTTTGAAGGCAGTGGTTGAGTACATATGGCTGAAGTCATAGGACATTCTTTTAGTGTGACGCGTACGTCGAAAAATGGTACTGAATAGTTAATCCTTCCCTATCCGTTTACCTAATCAAGGATAGTGGTCCTTCTTATCCTTATCGCTTGCTTATCGATAACAGCTTCACAATGAGATGTAAGGTCATCAAAGGGAAAGTGGGGCTGCTCTGTTTTTAGCCCTTCTTTGAACGAAGGGGTACCAAAAGAGGGACAAAGAGATCAAAGGCCATGGGCCTACTACGTTGTTCAGACAGACAGAACGTTCTAGCTAGCTGTAATCAAGTGCCATGAAACGTCTCCCCACGTGTTGCTGCCGTGTTTTCGTTCTTGCATCCCCCTCTCGTCGCCCGCCGTCGTTCTGCAACAAACGTCCCAAAGTCGCCGTTATGGAGGAGGACAGTCAGCCATTTGACCCAACCCAGTGGGACTACGACGATCTCGACTTTCGCACGCCTCAAATGTCAGGCATCAACAGCCGCGCCATAAGCCTCGTTGACCCAAGCCCATCGCCGAGCCAGCGGCACCAGAGACCCAGATTGCCGCTGCTTCAGTTAGAGGACTGGGATCCCGACGGCATATATGACGAATCTCCCCCGACATGTATCCATTACTCGATCGAGTGGAAGTTACAGTTACACAAGGGAAGGTTCTCCAAACTTACAAATGACACAGAACAAGATTGTGTTCTAGCGCCCGGTGCTTTTTGGCACAGGACTCTAGAAGACAAGGTAAACAAGCTTTTGAGGCAGAAAACTCCGCGGGGTAAAAAATACGTATCTGAAGAAACGATCATTGTTGTATCAGTCACCGACCGCAGCGAGCGAGATTTTACCAAACGATTCGACGAGTTCAACATTGACTGGAAAATGGCTGAAGAGTATCTCTGTAAATGGAGTCCTCTTTTCCGAGCAGGGAAGAAGCTCAGGATTGATGTATCGTTCATCTGTAGGGAGGAGCATCAATGCTCTAGGGGAGCGCAACAGCAAGGTAGCCGCGGCAGCGCTACGGCCAGGCAGCTGGCTCAGAGGGACCAGCTACTAGAGACACAGGAGGCTGCTGGCCAGCCTCGTGTCTGGAAGGATGTCTATGATCTCATGCGATGCAACGGGAATTTATGCCCGGGCTCCTACTGCTACGTTGATGAGCAAAGAAAGCATATAGGACTAAACACCAGTATTTTGACCAAGATGGTTGAGTATGCTGAAGAAGGTAACGAGCTAAGGACGCATAGGGATGTGCCGCCTAACATCCTCGATATGATCTACGAGAAGGAAAGACTAGATGGTGAGCGAAGAGCGAAACGGAAAGCGCCCAGTAGCTCAGAGAGTGATCGCCCAATCAAGATTGTGAACGTCATGCCGTCGCCCTATGGCAATACCACCACGGAAGGATGTACCCCGCCATCATCTCATTTTGGGACTGTTTCATCGTCGGTAGTGGACCTGACAGATCTGGTGATTCCGAAACCGATCGACAGGGCTGTAGATGACTATACTGAATGGCTGTGCGACCGGGTCGAAGATCAGAATTGGAAAGCAGGCTTCCGCAGTGCGGGCAGCATCACGAAGGCCGATTGTCTTGAGTTGGAGCACGTCTACCAGGATCAGGATATTGGATATTACATCGACCAAGGCGTCAAGGCCGGCATCGCCAGGTCATTCGTGCAGAACGTCAAGAGATGGGCTGACAGTTTGTGATGGTGAGTGGCAAGATGAATAAGGTGACGCGTTATGTATTTATGCGCTGAGTCTTGTTTATGGCAATTTATAGCAGTTTATACTAGTCTATTCTATCCATTCATCTATTGCATCTCCTCCCTATGCTCATTGATTGCAAGCCCAGCGTGACGAAAATGGCCCCTAGCACTCGCTTTACGTTTACCTACCATCTCTACACATGACTGCAAGAATGCTCCGAAGTCCTTCTTAAATAGCTCAGACAACTCCGGTCCGGGCTTCTTGATGAAGTTCTTCAGCTCCGCGAAGTACTCTTCGATCGGGTTAAAGTCCGGCGAGTATGGGGGTAAGTAGAGTAACTCCACCCCAGCATCAGCACACATCGGCTCTAGCTCATCGTTATGGTGGAAAGACGCATTGTCCATGATGAGCACAGACTTCTCCTCTGGCCATCGTCCGCAGCCGTGCAACAGCTGCTCGATAAAGTCCTTGAACAGAGCGGCATCAGTGGACCCGGGATAGACGCGGGCCAGCTCTATACCGTCCTGGGTGTAGGCAGCGAGGATCTGATACCGCTGTTCGCGGTTGAACCTGCCAACCTGGATGGGTGTCACTCCACTTGGAGCCCATCCTTTCTTGCGGTAGCCGACGCGTCTATCAGCACCCGATTCATCGATGAAGATCATCTGGTACGATTTGTATTTGGACAGTTTGTAAAGATATAGATCTCGAAGCTTCGGATTCCGTTGACGCGCGACACGATGGCAGTTCTTTCGCGTCCATCTGACATCCTTCAACAGACGACTGATGGCGGAAAGGGAAACTTCATCATCGAACTGATCGTGGAGGAATGTCACCATCTCGCTCCGATCGGTGGTAGGATCGTCGCCGAGGGTATCAAGCAAGGCATCTCGTTTGTAAGGCGTCACCTTCTTGTAACGTCCGATACGGTTCGGGGGCGCCTTTGTCGATTCGAAGAGCCGGTACCTGGCTCTAGCTTTGCGGACGGTTCGAGGGTCGCAGGGAATGGCCTGGGCTATTTGTTTAGTTGTTTCGCCACGTTGGATCATGGCCTCCATCGTCTCATGGTCAGCATCCGATAGTCGGGGAGCCATTTTGGGTCAGCAAGCTGAGGCTTATTCTGGACGCGTTGGGTTGGAGGGAAGCTGACAGCTGCCATTGCGAGCTCCATTATTCTTGGAGGCTACAATCAGCCTCTGTGGAGGGAAAAGCACGTGAGGAGAACGCGTCATTCTTTCAGCGTTTGAGACTCGACTGCTGATATCCTGGCTATAAGTCCTGTCTCTGACGAATCCGCATTCAGTGTGAAGCTGACATGGATATTGTAAGCAGCCGGTCTTTGCTTCCTGAGGCAGAAATGGGCCATGCCATCGGACCGGCTGTTGTTCCGTCTACAGTTGTTGCAAAGGATACGTACCAGCCCGGAAGATCCCGCACCTCCATGGTTCCAACTCCGCTTCAAGCTCCCGATAACCTGGCTGGGATTTAGAGTTAACCTTTGGATCCTCTCAATCCATGCACCAGTGAAGAGCTAAGGAATGAACGAGTTATACTTTTATGACCTAGCATACCGCTATGCTTGATATGGATTAGCCTAAGTATGCCCATGATTCCGCGCATTCCAGTGGCTCGCAGAAATAAACCCCTCGGTTGCCTACTGATCGAACCACCACGTCGAAGGTCTCTCAATTGCACACGAACGCCATACAGCATGCGTTATCAACTGAAAAAAGCGACGCATGGTCGGACATGTCCTTTGCTCACTGGACGCGTGGCGTGATATGAGAGGCTGTACATAAGCGCGCGGCAGTTCGAATTACGGACAGGCTCGTTCAGGTAATTTTTCAGCTCAGCCCGGTTCGTATTTACCCCTCAGTTTTAACGACCGCTTACTAGAAGACCAGCTCACAACTTGCTTCTCCAAACTGTTTCCTGATGCTGGAAAAACGACCAAGAATCTGAAGAATGAGCCCGAGAAAGCTTCAAGGTTTCACTCGGCGGCTACGTGACCGTTTCAGTATCCGCGATCGTTTGCCTAAGAAGTGGAGCCCCACTGAACAAGTGAGTATGGTTTCTAGGAGAAGTCTTCTTCGTGCCTACTCGTTACCTGTTATCAACTTGTCTAACAGCATCTGTACCCAGCCGAATTCATCGGAATATACTGATGCTCAGGTACAGCAGCAACCTGAATTGGAACAGGCTTCTTCGACCCCAGTATACTCTACGGCTATAACGGCCATCCAATCGCAGAATGCCCCCATACAAACTGAAGCCAACGAGGAGGATTCACAACCTGGAGGGAAACCCTCGAGCAAATTAGACTTATGGGATAAAGCTTTGACCCATCTCAGCGAGTCGGAGTACGATCGCGATATAGTCGCTATCGTCAAGACATTCACCGGGAACCCAATCGGCGACAATGCGACTGCCGATAGCAGGCCCAGCTCAACAAAAGATCTGGCGAAAGATATCAGCGAGAGGATGGCGCAAGCAATCCAAGACGGGCAACACAGCAGGGAACAACGTGAATGGAAAGTCACAATTGGTGACAAAGAATATTCCGTGCATGGTCTGGTCGATAAGACTGTCAAAGTTCTGAATAAGTTTGTAGGTGTGGGCGACGTCGCTGTCAGCTTTGATCCTGTTCATGCTGCTCTACCATGGGCCGCTGTTCGATTTGTTCTTGTGGTGAGTCGCTTTGGGGTCTGCTGCATGTCATGTTGAGATGGCTTGTGTTGTGGCTCGAGCTGACTGAGATAGACTTTGACCGCTGGTAGTGAACTTAAAAGTCAAATTATCTTCGGTCTTGCCAAGGTCACTTCGTTGATCTTGCAGTGCGATACTTACCGGTGTATATACATGGCCGCGGACCCCACCCCCCGACCACCCGCAGATATCTTGGACCTTCTGGAGACGTCCATCGTTCAGACCTACGTCAAGTCATTGTTGTTTCTCGGTTTCGCGATCCATCGCCAGGGAAGCAAGAGTCGTATGGCCAGCGCTCCCTTCAAGATAAACGAGGTGGAATCTTTTATCGAGAGCCTGCAGGAGAGCGGAGATCAGCTTAACCGAGCTGCCGATAACTGTGAAAAACAATGTAACCTCCAGAATCGGACAGGGGTCGAGAAACTGCTAAGATACGCTAAGGAGTCCCATCAAATCATGCAAGCCTACAGGTATGTCACTCGATGAATGAGCCAACATCACGTTAATGATATCGTATTAGTGTATTATTGATGAATATCCACCAGAAGATGGTGTTTGATAAACTCAGGACTGCTGAGGGTGCTGCGTATGATTCTCACGCTAACGAACACGAAGCTCGATGCCATTCTCAAACTCGAGTCGATCTTCTGGCCCAGATCTACAAGTGGGCTGGCGATCCGGACAGTGAGTGTATCTACTGGCTGCAGGGCATGGCGGGTACTGGGAAGTCCACGATATCCCGTACTGTAGCCTATGAGCTCTCCTGCAAAGAAGAACTCGGGGCCAGCTTCTTTTTCAAGAGAGGCGAGGGTGACCGTGGAAGAGCAGCGCGATTTCTCCCTACCATCGCTACCCAGCTTGTCCGCCGGTTGCCCTCCTTGATGCCTTATATCCAAGATGCGATCGAGACCGACTCCCATATTGGCGAAATGAATATCAGCAAACAGTTCGAGAATCTGATCAGGTTACCTTTGACAAAAATGCCGAGCAATCCTCAAAACCCTCCGACTGTTGTAATCGTTGTCGATGCTCTCGACGAGTGTGACGAGAAAAATGACATTCAGGCTATAGTTAGTCTTCTACCTCAAGCAAAACAGATAACATCAGTCTGCCTGAAGTTCTTCGTAACAAGCCGACCGGAAATGCCATTGTACGTTGAATTCAGGAGAATCAGAATCCGCGAACCCTACAAAGACTTCATTCTCCACTTGGTTGACGAACGTACAATCGAACATGACATCACAGCGTTCTTGAACTCAACATTGGCAGAAATACGAAACGAATACAACATGTATTTTTTAGGTGGCCCACATCTGCCAGAATCCTGGCCTTCTTCGACAGAGATTCACGACCTAGTTAAGATGGCCATTCCTCTTTTCATCTTCGCCGCAACTGCTTGCCAACTGATCCGGAAGGGCAAATATGGCGACCCTGAGGAAAATTTAAACAAGATACTGGAACGCACAACCGGGACACAGATATCTAAGCTCAATGAACTGTACCTTTTCGTCCTAGAACAACTACTCGATGACCCAATCGATTCGGGGGAAGAAATCTTAAAACGGTTCCGAGAAATTGTCAGCGCTATCGTAATCCTAGCCAATCCTCTCTCAATTACATACCTAGCCAAACTCCTCGATATTTCCAAAACAAAGATTAGCCATGTAGTAGGCCTGCTCCCTTCAGTCCTCTACATGCCGTCTGAAAAGAGTGCTCCTATTAAGCCACTTCATCTGTCATTTCGGGACTTTCTGGTCAATCGCAATAATCACAAGACAGATCCGTTCTGGGTTGATAAAAAAGAGACACACAAGAATTTGGCAAAGCGCTGCTTGCATATTATGCGCAACAATCTGCAGAAGAACATATACAGCTTATCTTTTCCTAGTATACGTCAATCTGCAGTGGACCTTAGGCAACTAGAAGAAGGTATACCTTCGCAACTCCAATATACTTACATGCACTAGGCATATCATCAGACCAAGGGTAACCCCAAGCTAAGCATTAGCAAGGAAGTTTATAGCTTCTTAACAACACACTTTCTGCATTAGCTTAAAGCAATAAGTTTACTCAGACAAGTTAAGGAATATCTTAACGCCCTAAGGTTACTGGCAAGATAGGTAAAGGTTTATATCTGTATCTTAAAGCTTTAGCCGCGCTAATAGGTATTAGACCCTAGAGGACTTAAGCCTTTTAACTTTTATAGCTAATGCAAAGCGCTTTATTTAGGCTAATTTTTCCGTAATAACTAAAGCGCTGCTGCAGATTTATTGCTATCTGGCTTTTACACCAAGCAAGAGTGTTATGCAAAGGATATTCGAGAACGCTATTCCAAAATGGATAAGCAATTTGCCAAAGGTTAAAGAAAACTGGGATGCATGCTTATTGACTCTAGAGGGCCATAGCAGAGGGGTCAATTCGGTGGTATTCTCACACAACTCGAAAAAGGTAGCATTGGCCTCAAATGACAAGACGGTACGGATCTGGAATACAGAAACGGGCAAGTGCAAGCAAGAGCTGAAGGGCCATAGCAACTAGGCCAGGTCGGTGGTGTTCTTACACGACTCAAAAACGGTAGCATCGGGCTCTGATAATAAGACAATACAGATCTAGAATACAGAGGCGGGCAAGTACAAGCAAGAGCTAAAGGGCCATAGCAGCTAGGTCAGGTCAGTAATGTTCTCGCATGACTCGAAAAAGGTAGCATCGGGCTCTAATAATAACACAATACGGATCTAGGATATGGAGGCAGGCGAGTGCAAGCAAGAGCTAAAGGGCCATAGCGGTTAGGTCAGCTCAGTAGTGTTCTTGCACAACTCAAAAAAGGTAGCATCTGGCTCTAGTGACAACACAATACGGATCTAGGATGCAAAGGCAGGCGAGTACAAGCAAAAGCTAAAGGGCCATAGCAGTTAGGTCAACTCAGTAGTGTTCTCGCACAACTCGAAAAAGGTAGCATCAGCCTCTAATAACAACACAATACAGATCTGGAATGCGAAGGCAGGCAAGTACAAGCAAAAGCTAAAGGGCCATACCAACTCGGTCAACTCAGTAATGTTCTCGCACAACTCAAAAAAGGTAGCATCAGGCTCTTATAACAACATGATACGGATCTGGGATGCAAAGACGGGCAAGTGCGAGCAAGAGCTAAAGGGCCATAGCAACTAGGTCAGCTCAGTGGTGTTCTTGCACGACTTGAAAAAGGTAGCATTGGCCTCTAATAACAAGACAATACAGATCTGGAATGCAGAGGCAGGCAAGTGCAAGCAAGAGCTAAAGGGCCATAGCAATAAGATTGACTTAGTAATATTCTTACATAACTTAAAAAAGGTAGCATCGGGCTCTAATGACAAGACAATACGGATCTGAAATGCCAAGACGGGCAAGTGCGAGCAAGAGCTGAAGGGCCATAGCGGCTAGGTCAGGTCAGTAATATTCTTGCACAACTCAAAAAAGGTAGCATCAGGCTCTAATAATAAGACAATACGGATCTGGAATGCAAAGGCAGGCGAGTGCAAGCGAGAGCTAAAGGGCCATAGCAATAAGGTCAACTCAGTGGTATTCTCGCACAACTCAAAAACGGTAACATCGGGCTCTTATAATAATACGATACGGATCTGGGATGCAAAGGCGGGCAAGTACGAGCAAGAGCTAAAGGGCCATACTAACTCAGTTAACTCAGTAATGTTCTTACACAACTCAAAAAAGGTAGCATCAGGCTCTTGTAATAACACAATACGGATCTGGGATGCAAAGACGGGCAAGTACGAGCAAGAGCTGAAGGGCCATAGCAACTGGGTCAGCTCGGTGGTGTTCTCGCACGACTCGAAAAAGGTAGCATCGGGCTCTAATGACAAGACAATACGGATCTGGAATGCCAAGACGGGCAAGTACGAAGACATCGTATCATTACATAGTTATACAGATGTTCTATCCTTTACGCTTAATAGGCGTGGTATTGTTACAGATCGTAGTATATTTCCCCTAACATGCAGCTTACAATCTCGCCCCGGTTCTGCTATGCCATGGCAATCTTTACATGCCCCGATGCTTGCCTGCACAGACAGTACCTAGGTCACAGCAGCTAGAAAAGACTTTCTCTGGCTGCCTCCTAAATGCCGTAACGGAGATATAGCTATTTCAGGAAGCAGAGTTACAATAGGTTGCCAATTAGGAAGAGTCTTGGTATTAGGGATTTCTGTAGCGGATGTGGAGCAGTGGATGGATATAACTACTGAGAAGATGAGGGCGTCCTGAATTATATTAGACCCTTGAAAGTGGTTTTATTATGCAAAGGCAGAGATTATAAAATATAATAATACTTCTTAGTCATCTGGCTACTGACCCTGGCGTCTGTTACTGTAGGATGATTAATTTGTACTTTTCATTGCCTGTTATCAGCATTACAATATAACTGAGTATATTAGAATAAGAAATAAGCGCATTCGGGATGTCCGGTATATAGTAGAGTATACGACGAAATATGCTAACTTACTGCAGCGATAAGCAACCATTTTAACAACCGTAAGCAATAACAGTGGTTATTACAAGAAGGTTAGGCAAACCATACCGCGCACTGTAACTAGTCACACTAGCCACACTAGCCATGACATGGTCCGTGCCTAGAAACCTTTTGTAAAAAGTCAGGGCGGCCTCTGATTTCGGCCGGGACTGTACACTGTATAGTACAGTATTAAATAGAATTAATTCTTATTATTTATGCCCATCTGCTTAGCAACCATGTATTATTTTTAGTAGATGTGGCCAGGGTGACTGGGCTGTTATTAGTCTTCTTACATATACTAGTATAGTCTGTAAGTAACTATTATTATTAGCTCATCTCTGTATTTAAAAGGTTTAATGCCACTTTGTGGCAGAAAATCATCCTATCCTTTACATCAAAGAATTATTATCACCTATAGTTCACATATAGCCTTGCTCATCATACGGTACTTTAACAGCTATACGGTATATGTACAGTTTACTATATACATAATTACAAAATTTTGCATTATTCCTTTCTCTCTTCAAGCAACTCCGAGATAACTCCAATATGCCACGCCTCAATGACGATATATTGCATTGGATCACCAAGGGACTCAATCCTCGAGACCTTCGCCGCTTCTTTTGGACCTCGAAGAATGCTAAGAACATTATAGACAAGCCCGCAATAGAGCATAGGAGGCATTGGCCTCGATTCTGGAATGAGTTTGGATGGGCAGATGAAGTTATATCACATGGACAAGTCCCTATCCTTGTATTCCTGGGAAAGGACAAACCATATGGACATCTTCTGATAGCAACTCTAAAGAACAAGACAGTAAAGGGCGGTCTAAGCAACAATGCAGTTGCAAAGAAAGCCCTCATTGCCAGGATCAAGCAATCTCTACTCTCTGACAAGACTGACCAACATGAACTAGAATTCCAATTTGATCGTCTCAGACTGGATATTAGTCATACTTTATTTGCATCCAAACTATACGCAAGTAGAGAGATCTTTGACAACGGTCCACCGAAGCAGCTTGAAGTAGCTGTATACCAAGATAAGACTTATGTTATTACGCCTGTCTTTGAACATGACGAAGGCATAATTATCGAAATACCTGGCTTTGTCCCAATCACCATTCTTAATCAAAGTGTTGGAGAAAATCCTTGGCATGGAGTGGCGCATTCTTTGGGCTACTGCACTCAAGGCACAGGCTGTGATCAGGTTGAAGCGACCTCGCCAATTGCGCAATCCGAGGTATAGAGGGGATGGCCAGGTTAGTAAGGTTCGGGTTGGATCGAAACTGTCGGTTTATAGAGCTGGACCCTATGTATCCAGGACTCGGGCAGATCAGATTGACTACATATAGTATGCCCAAAGCATCCAGGCCGTGAAAGTTTAGATCAAAGTTTAAAGAATTGCTTGGGGGTACTGTGTTTGAATAAGCAAATCGGGGATTCCGCCTCGCTCATTCAAGATCCCTAGGTTATGTACAGTGCTGTGACTGGTGGCCTCTCCTTCAAAGTCGTCGTTTAATGCCCAATTTAAGGCACTGTACAGTACCATACCTCACCAACACAGACTTAAGCCCGTAGGCCAATGTAGGGTGGTAAAGTGTACGGGAGCACTGGCTTAAGTTACTTTTAACGACCTCACAGCTGGGCGGTGCCTGGGGCATTTATGTGAGGATCAGAGTATAGATGGGCTAGCAATACTGACGTGGCAGATACGACTAAATCCTATCTAACTTGGCTCTTCTCCCCTGTTCAACGCAGCCCAGATAGGTCCTCATTAAGCCCCAAGTCTTACAGTATTAAGAACGATATCTACCCAGTGATTTCTCTGACAATTACAAATCAGTCTCATTACAGCCATAAGCCGTGAAATTTTAGACACGACTAGTTCCAAGGATATAGCGCATAAAAGAGGTAGTATGTCAAAAGGGGGGGGGGTTCGTCAGGCCACTTGTTCATTACAGCAATATAAGGATCACAGGACTGTTGTTAACTGAGGACACCCCGTACGAACCTTCGGTGGCGCGAGGCAGATTACGGCTGGCTTACAGAAGATCCACTGTCAGCTACCAGATACATCACCCTCGATCATCTATGCGCTGAAAACTGAAGCAAGCGTGCAAATGGGCAATCGATTTCACTGTTGTGAAATGTACAGTACAGTACAATACAGTAAAGATCGAAATCGGTTGTCCATTTTTAACTCTCTTTAACTAATACCGCACGGACGTTTTTAACAGTAGCTTATGGCTTACACAGTAGGTAATAACCCTTAGCACAGTATTTATATACGTTTACTAATAACTTATTATTAAACAAGTGCCAGAGTATTACATACCAATAAATATACTTAAAATTACGCGCTAAAAGTGGCTCATCCTTCAAGAGGCAGATTCTTAACCTAATCATAACAGTCTTACATTAATAAGCTAAATATACATATCGTCTAACTGTAAGCTATTAGCAAGGGGCACATTATACTATGCCAATAGTAACTAAACTACTATATAAGCCATACGCCCTCGTCAAAAACGTCCATGCAGTATCAGTCAAAGAAAGTTAAAAATAGACAATCGATTTTAATCTTTACTGTATATAAATAAGTAATTCGCTAGTTTAAACCGATGTATGCTAAGCATCACTTGTAGGCGCCCTGTCGGCTGGAACAAGCGGCTGGGCGTAGCAATTTGCATTATATTTGCTTGTCTTCCTCGCGAAAACCTTCACCTTTCTCAATCGCTAATCCATCTCATTATGTCTTTTTATAAAAAGCAGGAAAGAGAAGAAGAGACAGGGGAGATCGCTACATCTAAGTTTCTATACAATTACGAATCACATGGAGTCACAGACGATTATTTTGACGACTGCATCGAATGCGGCTGCCGCGAGAACTTCGATGGCACCGTCGACAACAGCAGCCTTGAGTTTTGTTTGCCAATTGAGCCGTCTCAAGTTCATTTACGTGATGTCGTAATCGGGATTGAAAAACAAAGCGTGGTAAACAACTGCCACAGTCCGCAGCTTTCGGTCTCTGATATCGCTGCTGCTGAGGTACGAGCCAAGATCGAGGAATTTCGTGAACGAGCTGAACTCGCGTTAACGGATGATTCGCGACTCTCAGTATCTGATCACATTCACTGCCGAAACTCAGGGTGCTGCTGTGAGCAGACGAGCGCCGAGCAACGGCCCAAATTAGAGCGAGCATATGGAGACAATACGCACGATGAGAGGTACAAGGACCCAAACAGAAAACGCTCTATTTCACCATCACTCGTCATATTGACGTACGACGATGAAAAGCTGGGATATGAACAGGACGCACAGCGCCGCCCTTCGGTTAACAGAACACGAAAGAAACAAACAGATCCACAGACCTCTTCAGATGGTCGAAATGACTACAGTATTGAACACCGATAGCTTCCTCGCCTACAACTATTGTTCTAATGAAGGATGTTTCAACACCTCAAATGCATGTACCCTAGACACGATGTACAGTACGCAATGGGATTAAGGCAGCAACACTACTTCTAGGTAATAGTCTACCGTCCCGGCCGAAATCAGAGGCCGCTTGTTTAATTCAACAAATCTACGATAAGCTATCGTGCACGGACCTAGTCATAGCCTGTGTGGCTTCTGTCAGTGCACATAGCGCTACAGAACTGTGATAACATAACCCATAAATTGTCATTATTATCAAAACAGACCAATTAAGGGTTCAGCCGGTAGATTATCTAATCACAGATAAGCAAGTCTAAAATTAGTCCTACTTTTTCGGCTTCGAGACAAAGCCTGAGTCAGATTTCTGGCCAGGCATTACCGGTTATGCACACTGTAAAAGTTACTTACAGAACAAGGCAAACGGCCTCTGATTTTAGCTAGGACTGTACAGTACTTCTTTCAATATATTCAAAAGTTACTTACGCACCTATACAGTAATACAGCCAAATTTAGATAAAGTAATTACTTACTAGGTAACTTTATGCACTGAAGTGTCTTCACTCTTAATTTTACAGTATAGATCAAAATCGGT